>JASDQU010243409.1:11145-22962 GCA_032191745.1 Picea mariana | reverse complement strand
GTTAGCCCTTGAATAAAAACAAAAAAGAATAAGAAAAAGAAAATAAAGAAAAGTATAAAGGAAAGAAAGGGCTTGGAAAAAATTGCATCCATGACGGGTACAGCTCACCTTCTACAAAGGCACCCACAGGTAATATCATGCATCCCTGGCTCTCACTCTACCTGTATGTCTGGACATCCCCTAGCCACATCACCTCATTTACATGGCTTGGATGAAACCCCTTGGAAACTTTCCTTTCCTTATGGATACTAGCCCAATAGGGTGTCTTGTCCTTTTTCTCAAACTTGTATTGTAGATTTTTGTAATGTCTTTGAGCTATTGAATGATATATCAGGGTTTTTATGCATATGTTTGATAATATTAATGATGAAATGTGATTAACATTGTTATGATCCCTGTGACTAAGGAGCCCATGGAGGGCGTAGTTTTTGATGTGCAGGACCATGCCCGATGGACATGTACCACTTGGACCGGTACACATGGGGAGATGATTAGTTCGGACCTCCATGGGGCTGAAGAGCCCATCAGATGGTTTTTGATACACCGTCAGAGGGGTAGAGACAGGACAGTGTTTGACCAAGGTTTTTCACTTGATAAGAAGAGGATGTTTCACCAGAGGCAATTTGGCAGAGCCCAACCTAGGGGGAATGACCCCTTTTCAGTGGAATGTTGGCCTTGGAAGGATCAGAGCATCCCCATCCTTACCATGACATCATCCAGCTTCATGGTCATTCTTGGAGGCAGACTGGGAAGTAGTGGCATGTGTGGCATGTTGGAGAGGCCCCTGGGGGGTCAACGTTTTGCTCCTAGATGCTTCATCTACCCTAAAAGGGGCTAGCGCCTCCCTTGAAGGGGATTTTACCTTTATTACAGATCAGTTAGGGTTTTAATTTGACATTTTAATGTAAAAACAGTATGATTTTGGTTTAAATCCTTGTCGGCTATTTTTTATGACCTAAAATTAATTAAAGGTCATTGATACAGTATATATTGAGGAGTTTTATCCTCATTTTGACATAACACATCACTCACTCTCCTAGTGAGGTCTGATTTTTGCACCCTATTAGGGTTATTGGCTATTTTGAGGAAGTCACACTTGTTTGGAGAGGAGATTTTTGGCAATTTATGGTGTTTTTCTTGAAGGAAGGTTTACAACTAGGGTTTGCATGCTATTTTCTTGATGATTTGTAAGTATTTTTCTACAAAACTTCTTGATTGAATGGTTGTAGTTTAATTTCTTGCATTCTATATATATATATATATACATTGCTGAATCAAAACCCTAGGGGACAAACACACAAGTAGGTCGTTGTCTCATGTCTCCTGATAGAAAAACCTTTTAAGCCATTGAAGAAGAAGAAGAGAGCCTAACCATTGCTACACTCTTTCTATCTTCCTCCCTTAAGCTAGCCGTAATTTTAAATTTCAAGAGAAAGAGGACGTCCCAAGCCTAGGTTATCTACACCTAGGGCCATTTTTATTTTAGGGTTTGATGAAAGAGCCTTGCCTTTGCAACACTCTCCCTCTTTAAACTCTCTTGTCTTGATTTTACTTGTCTTTGAGCTAGCCGTTTTCCGGTAAGGAGGAGAGAGCATGAGGCCTTTCTTAAGCAACACCGGAGTGAGCCTCTCTCCCCTAGGGTTCTGTCTTCAAGGCCCTGCCATTGCAGCACCTTGAAACCTTTCCCTCTTGTCCTTTAAATCTCATCCTATTCAAGTTGTGTGTCCTTCTCCTTTTGACTCTGTAACCCTAGGCACTGATCTTAGCCTTCAACGTTGAAGTGAAAGTGATTGAAACAACTCTTAAAAATATTAAATTTGAAACCCTAACTAACTAACTAACCCTAATAAGGCTGAAGTCACACGTGGTTATTCCATCTTGACACAGCATTTTCTGTTGATAAGAAATTAGATGATGGTTTAGGAGCATTTATTGAGTAAGGGATTGATTAAATACATTGTTGGCTACATCATCTCAATATTTATTGATGAATTGATATTATTCCACTCCTATATTGATAAACATTAATCTCATTGATATCTATTGTTATAATTGCTAATCTATTGACATCAAATAGTTATATGAAGTACTAACCCATTGAATTATAGCCTGCATGTATTGTTTTTCTATTGTCGTGTTCCGGGCAGGTGTTCTCATTTGGGGCTACACTGCATTATTGGTTGTTTAGCTGGATTATCTGATCTTGGTGGTAACCTATGAGGAGGGGCTTTTAATTTGACCTTTATAACTTAGCCTCTTCAAAACCCCAAGTTACCGGGGACGTCCCCCCTGGGCCTAACCTACCTAAATAGAAAGAACCTCCCCATTGAGGTGACATTGGGTGGGGTAGGTTCCCATTACGCCAGTTTGGCCTCTATATTCTAGTCATTTGACATAGCTACAAACTGTGCGATAACAGTCTTTTTGAAGTAGATCTCCTCATGTGGCACATGTTCTTCTCATGGATCTAACAGCTTTCCTAACTCCCAAAATGTATCTCGGATCAATGGCTAAGAGCGACTTCGGAACTGTGTCCTTCGAGACTTCCATACTTTTGACATTTGTTGGTGGTGAAACTCCCGAAGTAAATCTCCCAGAGTGACGTAACTTACTGACGTCACGTGTTGACATGGCACAACCTGATTTCCTCTTGACACTTGTCATCATCTGATTATGCCATGAGTATTTTTTGATGTGCTCTGCCACATGTCCTTGTAAATGTGGTCTTCCACATGTCCTTGTAGACTTGGTCTGATGACATGGTCTGCGATGTGTCCTTGCTGACATGTTCTGCAAACCAACAACCCTGATACAATGGTCATCGTATGTCCTCCAAATCCGATCGTCCTTATTCATTTCAGATTTCTAGCTCTCCGAGCTTTGGGTTTTTCAAATCTCAAACTGAAAAATCTTGAAGTGAGATTTTTTTGGACCGTAACCTCCTCATATCCTTAGACCTAAAGTGAATGATGTTCATTTGATTAGGATCTTAGATCAAAAGCTCGATCTGTATGTGATGCATATTTGCCTTGGATTAAATCCAACAACTCTTCATCTTTATTTATCCTATCCTTCCTTTTAGTTCGATCCGATGACTAATGAAAATTCGGGTGATCAGGATCTCAAATCTCAACCCTTGCATATCCTGTCCTTCCACTTAAGGCGATCTGACGGCTGATAGATATTTGAGTGATTGAGATCTTAGATCTCATCCCTTTCTTATTGTTTCCTTCCACTTAAGGTGATCTGACGACTGACGAATATTCGGGTGATCGAGATCTCAGATCTCATCCCTTGCTTATCCTGTCCTTCCAATTAAGGTGATCTGGCGGCTGACGAATATTTGGGTAATTGAGATCTTAGATTTTTTAGCTTATCCTATCCTTCCACTCAAAAGTGATCCAATGGTTGACTGGTATTCGGATAATTGAATTCTCAATTGTTTTTCCCTTCTTATCCTATCCTTCCACTTAAAGTGATCCAACGGTCGTGAAGACACTCGAAGCAGATCAACGATCAAGGGTGATTGTGGAACCACAACTTGCAAGTGATTTAACTCATCACCAAAACTCCACAATTTGAAGTTATGTGTTATTGGTGAGTCAACCACAATCGTCGATCTTCAAGGCTATAAGATCAGACGGTCCTAACAAATTGCGGAATTAGAAATAGCACGATATTTAATTCTCCTTTCGATCTCTGCAATCTATCCATGCCGTTGATCTTGATATTGCGCATCCAATGGTCATGACTTAATCCAACTTAATATGATCATTTGTTAAATCAACCACAATCGTCAATATTTGGGTTTATGAGATCTGACGATCTAGACCAATTGTGGGATTAGAACTAGTGAGTTGTTTAATTCTTCTTTCGCTCTCCACAATTCATCCCTGTCATTGATCTAGCTTGCATATCCGACGGTCACGATCCTCCAATGGTACTCAAGCCCATGATCACTCATATGACTGAGGTCTGTAATATTAGATGATCAACATGGTCAATTTCTTGATCGGACGACTGCTGAGGGTTCTCACTCTGAGCTTACGCTTTTCCTTCCGAGATTTGATCTCTGCGTACTATTTTCTCCTCCTCCTGAGCTTACACTTTTGATTATGAGCTTTGACCTTTGCATATTGTTCGTGCCTCTTCCTGAGATTACACTTTTCGATTCTGAGCTTGGATCTTTGCATACTGTTCTCTCCTCCTCCTAAGATTACGCTTTCGATCTCTACATATTGTTTGACATTTTCTGCTAACTGATATTTTGTTGACATCAATAACAATCTCATCTATGGTAAATCACAATGATAATTCATCATAACAACAAATAATCACATCGATTGTTGACATCAATGACAATATTTGCAATAGTCTTGTCATCCAGTGTTGATGAGGGTGATATGTTGACCAGGTAACATTAAGTACCCACTACCTCTCTCCATAATTATTTCCCTAACCCAACACCACTAAGCATGCACCTTTATTTTTCCATCAGTGTCATGTTCATATTTTTTTCAACTCCATTTTGTTGAGGTGTATATGAAGTATTATTTTGCCTAGCTATACTGCACTTCTTACAAAATTCTTCAAATTCATTCCCACACTGCACAGAACTCCCCACCATTATCTGTCCTCAATGACTTAATTATTTTCTCTGTTTGATTCTCAGCAAAAGCCTTAAACTCTTTAAACATGTCAAAGACTTCATATTTCTTCCTAAAAAAATATATCTGAGTATTCCTTGAGAAGACATATATAAATGACACATAGTACACAGATTTTCCCAATGATGGAAGCGACGCAAGTCCAAACACATCACTGTGCACTATTTGTAAAATTCCTTCTTCCCTCATTGCACCAGAGGGGAAGGTGACTCGATTTTGCTTCCCATATACACAATGTTCACAGGAATCAAAATCCAAAGATAATTTAGACATACCTTCCACCATATCTTTACCATCTAGTAGTTGAAGAACCTTCTCTCTAATATTCCCTAGTCTTTGATGCCACAACATAACATTTTCTCCATAGGCTGTAGGAGTTTTTTCTTCTTTTTCTCCAATATCAGGAAAAATGGAATTATTGCACCCATCACTAATAGTGCTTCCTTGTAGATTATACAAAGTTCCAATCCAAACTCCCTTCAGCAACACCATTTCTCCTCAAACCATCCTACAAGTTTCTTTTTCAAATACTATTTTTACCCCTGCATTGTCCATTTTTCTTACAGAAATCAAATTTCTAGCCAAACCTGGGATGTGAAGAACACCAGGTAGTTTTCAAAACCATCCATCTATGAGCCTCAACTTAAATTTTCCTTATCCTATGATTCTAGTTGCTGAGTCATAAACTAGGAAAGCATTACCTCCATCATATCTTTCATATTCACATAACCACTCCCTATGGGGAGTCATATGAAAGGATGCACCTAAGTCAACCAACCATGCCTCATGATCTGCATGTGTTCTTGAAGAAGCCAAGTACACATCCCCTCCTTCTTCCTTGGAGGTAATTTCTTTTGTAGAAGGATCTTCTTCAAATCCCTTCTTCTCTCAATTTTGGACCTGCACTGCTTCTTGTACTTCCCTTCTATTCCACATATCCAACATACCTTTACAAACTTTATGGGAGATTTATATCTACCCTTAGACTTATATCTCCCACTTGAGGACTTAGATACATTTCTTTCATAGGAGAGTCCTCTTGCAAATAATGTGTTTGTGCTTAGTCGTTCCATGTTATTCTGTCTCATCTCCTCCGACAAAAAGGATGAGACCACTTCATCAAACTTCAAGGCAGTTGTATTACTACCTATGACCACAACCAGACTATCCTAGAAGTCTAGTAAAGAGCACTGTAACACCTGAAGGTTGAGCCCCTTTGAAATGTAATGATGTTTTTAGGCTGGTGAGCCAAGTAATTATAAGCTGGTAGGATTATGTGTTTATTAGGATGAAGATCCTAGATCCTAAGGTCAGTGGACCTAATTTTTGTATATGTAATCATGCATATTATTAATAAAAATATATTGTTGTGTGTAGACCGACCACGAAGAAAGAGTTGTGGGGGACTAAGCTCCACTGGGTAGGGAAAGGAATGGGGTTGAGAGGCTAGGAAAGAGGGGCTAAGCTTGAGGGCTTAACCCAAGGGAATATTATAATGTATTCCTGAAAAGGAATAAAGTTGGGAAAATAAACCCAATTATCCTAAGTTCCTTTGAGCAGAGGAACAAACTCCAAGTGGAGAGGAGCGTGCTCCTGGAGATCCAAGTGTCACCCAAGACGCATGTAGATATATGTGGGAAGTTTCACCTCTGTTGGGGGGTCACTAACCATTATGGCCACCTTCCTAAGGAGTGGGGGTGCTCACCATTTCCTTGCTCACTCTCTACATTCTGACCAGCCTTTCCATTTAGTTTCCCATAAGTTTATCCTCATCATGTTGGCCATCCCTTGTGCAGTTCATGCACACACTGAACAAGTACACAGCCAGAGTCATTTATTCCATGGTGAACCTATTTAAATTGTTGAGTCATCCCCTTGCCTTACCCTATTTTTGGTGGTTGTGGATTGAAGAGGTGGGTTTTCAGGCCGGTGGTTGAAGAAGCAGGTTGTCAGGCCTATGAGCAAATCTCTCCAGGTGAGAGTTTGTTGGGAAGTGATTTCTCCTGGAAGGAGTCCAGTGCCAGCTACAAAGCTCTAAGAATTCTTGATCCAGCCTATTGCTGAAGCCCTGGAAGGGAAGTGGAGTAGTCGATGGACTGTGGAATAGTGAGCTGCATATTCCCAGGGTGGGACAGGCATGTGGGGAATGAGAGTTTGCGAGAAGTGGGCGTAAGATTTCTCCTTGGAGAGAATCCTTCTAGTTGCTTAGTGAAGTTTCTCATAGCCTCAGCTTAGGTTTAGGATTCCTTTTCCCTAGGTGGAGTTTAGTCAGCATGATGAGCAACATGGTCTAAGGATGGGAGGTTCATGGAAGGTATGCACACAATTGGTGGTCATCTATTGAAATATAAGTACCAAATATTTGTTGATTGCATATTGTGTAATTGTACATGTGTTATAAATGATGAGTAATACCTGGATATATCGTATATGGTGTATGTGTAGGCTTACAGTTATTTCCACAATGATCTATGTATGGTTAGAATGTGTCGTCTGCATGCATATGTTATCTGTATGTTTTAATGATTATTTCTGCATGAATAAGTAGCATGAACAAAATGTTGTATCTGCTAATTTTTGTTAGATATGAATGCATATAAATTCGTAAATTGATATTAGATCATAAAGGTTATTCGGTGGCATGGCATGGCCTATTGGTTAGATCTAGGGATGTCATGAATTAGTATCAGAGCTAAGAGAGATGTCCAAAAAGTGGTGTTTCCCAACCTGTTGGTGGCTAGGGACGTCACAAAATGGTATCAGAGCCATGGTTTCAACATTGAGCCTGGATGGGCCAGAAAAGTGGAAGTTGAAGAGAAGGTTTCAGAAGGAATTTTTTGTCGAAATGGACAAAATTGAAGTTCAGAGCCTAGTTTTCGAAACTGAGCCTGAATTAGGTCGTATAAGTGGTTATGGAATCAAAATCTCAGAGAAAATTGTTGTTGAGAAAGAAAAAATTTGAATTTCATAGCATTCTAGAGTGCCAAGAGAACACCTTGGCCGTGTTTGGAAGCTCGGGAGGTATAGTGGTTCAATAAATATAGCAGGGAAAAGAGACTGCAGTAACTGTGGGTTTGGAACTGCAAGGTTTGAAGTTGGGTCATGGGATCTGTTCGGGAGATGGAGGATCCTTCACAACCGTCATATTTGGAGAAAGGTGCATGAGGGATAACCCCTAAGTACTTCATACTTCACAACTTCATCAAAGTTTATGTGTGATAAAGAAGAAAGGGTCAAAGCCCGAAGTTTTGAATTCCCGAAGAGGATCTACACCGTACATCCACAGGGGGTGTTTACCAT
Organism: Picea mariana; assembly: GCA_032191745.1. Lineage (NCBI taxonomy): Eukaryota > Viridiplantae > Streptophyta > Pinopsida > Pinales > Pinaceae > Picea > Picea mariana. The sequence continues at coordinate 14,995 of JASDQU010243409.1, read as the reverse complement.
TAGATTTGACCAAGGATGGATTAAAACCGTAGGGATAAGCCAAGAGAAAAAGGTAAGAAAGTTTGGGAGTTCATCGTTTGGGAGAAATGGGGTATGCTCATGTGAAATCTCCCAAAGCCCGAAGTCCCGAAGTGACGTGGCCTGCTGATGTCACTAGGGATGACGTGGAAACATGGGATGTGTGCCACTTATCAATGATTTAAGAACCTTTGTAAGATAGAAATGCAGTTAGAATGGGACATATGTTACCCACTTGATTGGGCCACGAGTTGGTTGTGTGTGTCCTGCCACGTGTCTCTCCTGGTGGTGGCACAAGGTAGTTAAACTTGGCAAAGAATTTAGCTAGATCAGGGCCGCATTAAATTTGATCATGGTCTATCAATATCAATGCTTGAGGGGCATGGTGGAGATCGAAGTTGCGCGGCATAATTCTACAGGGAGTTCCTGCAATTCAAACCATGATTTCCTAGAAGGGGTACGTGTCACTGTGGGGACAATTGTGGAACGATCGATGAGTTACTCCAAAACCACCGATCAATGTCCCCGCAATTTGAAAATTATAAAGTTTGATGTGATGTTTTTAGTATTTATTAGTTCAAGAACAGAAACCATGGACCCCAGTGGATGCCTGGTGCCAGATTGTGAAGTCCAGAGACTTGACACTCCGGAAGAAATGGCTCATGATAGAATGGGAGGAAGAAACACCAGAATTTTTGTAACGCTGAAGTAAAGTGATGCAATGAAGTCATAAGGGTGACATGGAAACATTCATAGATTCATGGTTCAGGAGTTTGGGGTGTGAAAATGTGAAATCCATTGAAGCCCAAAGCCCTAAAGTCTCGGAGCCCTAAATCCTGACGCCCAGAGTTTCATAGATCTTTCAAGAAAGGTGGACTGTAGATCCATCATTCTTCGTGCATTCTACATTTCGTAGTTATGTGATGTTGGGACGCACAGAAAAAGGGAAACCTCTGAAGCTCGGAGCCCAAGATTTCAAGGCTCCGGATTAGCACCCAAATCATAATCGTTTGGTCACAACTGTGGTCCCATGCGAGCCAAGGGAAAAAATAAAATAGGTTAACGCCCGAAAATATATTGCAGAATAGAGCAAGGCTTAGGGATAGAAGCCCGAGGGGTTCTTGATTGACCAAGACCCAGTAAAACTGGAATCTGATATTGCATTTATTGAATCGGATTGGTTTATTCTGGAAAACAAATTAAAAGTCTATTAGCCTAACAAAAATTCGGTTGAATGCACATTTTGCAAAATTAACGATTGTTAGAACCGAACTGAATTGTTGCATAGTGCAGAGAATTGGGGAAGGAACAAGGTGCTTACAATTCGGAAAATGAAGTTAGAGGAATGGATGCCCATTTAGGATTTGAAGGATCGAACTCCAATGAGCATGGAGAAGAGATAGATAAAGAAGGAAACATGATGAAAATCATTGAAAAGTTGCAGAAATATGTCCAGACTCAGCGAGCAGATAACAAAAATCTCATGAAGGCTAGGGAGCAACAGGGAGAATTCAACATAAAGTTTATGTAGATCCTGGAAAGAATAGAAAATAAATTGGATAAGGAGAGTGGCTCAAGCAAATCAGGAAGTCACAGAAGAACAAAAAGTGATAGCAGACATCACCAACACTCCCCGGGGAATTCTAATAAGAGAGTACATAGCATCTCAAGTCTATCCCCTATTAGGAAGCATAAGAGGCCTGGGAAGGATGAGCTATGAGAGGAAATGAACAAAATCAAACCTCCTACATTTGATGGGGAGCACAAGAAGGATGAAGATGCATAGACATGGCTACTGGGCATGAGAAAGTATTTTTAATTTCATAGTTATTTTTCTCGTGCAGAAGGAATAATTTCCATTTATCAACTCAAAGGTAAGTTGTCCATGTGGTGGTATCAGCTTGTGCAAGTACATCACATTAATGAGAAAAATGTTACTTGGAGGGAATTCAAGAAGTATTTTGAAAATAAATACTTGACTAAGAGGTACTATGATAAGAAAATGAAAGAGCTCTTTGAACTCAAGATGGGAAGTATGGCTATCGATGAATATGAAAGGAGATTCATAGAGCTATTGAAGTATGTCTCCTTCATCAAGGATGAGATAGTGAAGATTCAAAGGTACCTGACTGGACTGCCATCTTTCATCACTGATAAAATCCAATATGATGATCCCAAGAATCTGGAAGAAACTATAAGGAGAGAAAAATGATTATATGATCAGCAAAAAGGAAAGCCTACTTTCCAAAAGGCTTGGGAGGACAAGAAGAAGTTCAACAAGGAACAGAGGAAGAAAGGAAACAAGCCTTCATTTTTTCAGAAACAGTCCTCAAGGACAACCATATTTTAGAGAGCACAGAATGGCTGAGGTAGGAGGGAAAAGGTCAAGGCAGGCACCCATTCAATGTTGGGGATGTAAAGGAGACCACAAGTATAGAGATTTTCCTCACAAAAGTGACAAAGTAATAGTTTTTCACAATGTACAGCAAGCAAAAATGGTGGAGGACATGGGTAGAAGAGTACCAAGGATCTATGTAGCCCTGGACAACAAGAAAGTTGAATTTCAATCACACATGATTGAAGTTGAAGGTATGATCAATAACCATGTATTTACTATTTTAATTGATTCAGGGGCTAGTCATAGCTGTAAGTTTTAAACCTGTGAAGTAAAGAAATGCATATAGATTCTTAAGCAAAACAGAATTTAATCAATGACTCATTCACATAGTACATAGAGATTTATACAGGAAACCCTCAACCGGGAAAAACTTTCTTATATTCATTATATCGAATTTCACCAGTCACCATACAATATATATGCAATGTTTTTAGGTATTCTGTAGATACCAAAACCCTAATACCTTAATCCGGGATTAATTTACAAAACCGCTAAAAATAGAAAAAATCGCCCAAAAACAAATTTCGGGGCGTTTCCCTGAACGCCGCACATAACCAGGGGGGCCCATACCTGCCCCCCCCCCCTCCCCCTGGGACCCCCCTAGGAAAGAACCCAACACACATGACACTAACAGAGCACTACTACAAGGGATCGTTAGATGCAGTTGTCAAATCTAACGTGCCCACACACACACATGCAAAGAATATAACACATACCCAACATTCTCCCACTTGTTGTTTACTTTTCATCCAGGGGTCCAGGGGATTATATAGTCAACAATCCAGGGAAGCAATGCTCATTGTTACTCTACACCAAGAGAACTTTTGTGTGCTCACAAACTTTGTCAATGAATCTACAACATTCTTCAAAGTGTCAACCTTTTCCAGCAACACCTTTTTTTCCTCAACCATGTCTCTCACAAAGTGATAATGAACATCAATATTCTTTGTCTTCGAATGATAATCTGGGTTCTTTGCTAGGAATATTGCACTCTGACTATCACAATATAATCTCATTGCTTGTTGTACCAACCCAATACCTGAACAAAATCTTTGTAACCATACTGCTTCCTTGCTTGCATGAGTGGCTTCCATGTATTCATCTTCTGTAGTTGAGAGTGCCACTACCGCCTGTGTTTTTCTCATCCAACTGATTTCTCCTCTAAATAGGTTAAACACATACCCACTTGTAGATATTCTACGATCCATATCTCCAGCCCATTCTGCATCAACAAAACCATGTATGTCCAACACTCTTTCCAATCCTGGTCTTCCTTAGTAGCACAATCCATAACTGGTAGTGCCACGAAGATACCTGAAGACCCTCTTTACTGTTGTCCAATGCTCCTTCCCTGGATTTGACATATACCTGCTCAAAACTCCCACTGCATGTGCAATGTCTGTTCTATTACAGACCATTGCATACATCAAATTG
>JASDQU010243408.1:57376-75972 GCA_032191745.1 Picea mariana | reverse complement strand
TTACACGCAAATCGAGGGCCCGGTTAATGCTCCGTTCGATTTGACGTTTATGTTTTCGGCCGAACAATAGTTCGGCCGAAAATAATATCTTTCGGCCGAAAAATGTATTTAGTTCGGCCGAAAATTTGTAGACCCGATTGTCACGAAAGTGTAACCCACCTTCGTGATTTCACCCTTATGTTGACCCTGATCCTGTTACCTCACAGACGGATGAGGAGGATCATGATCTTAAGATCGTATGGGCCACTTCATTGTCCTGCTCACATGACTACCTCGATGATACTTTACCCTCATATGAAGCAATCATATAGGCCATGAATGGTTCTAACAGGCCATGGGATGATATGCACCATCGCTCTTATTTCCTCCCAAAGCTTGCTAGAATCGAGCAATATGATTTTAGATCTACCTTGAGAGAGATAGTCAACCACATCATAGTTCCACTTGATACGCACAATATTTATGTCGAATGAAACATGGAAAGTATCTCCCCTACCATCACGATCGATATCTCTCGTATTCCTAGTAAGGTTGAAAATGTATATATCGGTGCAGATTATATGCCGGAAGAAATTATGATCTACACCAAACTCTTCAAAGAATTTTGCGATGTATTCGCTTGGTCATATGAAGATATTCCAGGAATTGACCCTTGAATTGTTGAACATGAGATTAAAACCTACCTGGATGCTAATAAATACCTCATCTTCGAAGACACTTTGTATCGTCGAGGCATAGATAATATCTTGCATCATTGCTTGACTCACGAAGACGTTGAGTCTTTCTTTAATAACTGTCATAGTGGAGCTTGTGGTGGTCATCTATCCAGGCTTGCGACAACCCAAAAGATATTGCGAGCCGATTATTTTTGGCCGTGTATTTTTAAATATTTCATCGAAGTATTCAAGAAGTGTCACCCCTACCAGGTGTTCACTTGGAAGATGCACTTGCATCCATCCCCTCTTCACTCGGTCATTACCGTCGGTCCCTTCACCAAGTGGGGGGTGGATTTTTTGTATTGAAACCCAACTTCGGTTGGGGGGATTCAACATATTACCATGTCTGTAGAATAATTTAATAAGTGGGCTGAGGCCATGCCTACAATTAAATCTGATGGTAAGACAACCACATTTTTCATGTTCAATCAAATCATATCTAGGTTTGAAATCTTGAGTGATATTGTCACTGATCATGGCCAAAGTCACTTTCAGAATGAAATGATGAAAGAATTAGCATTGAATCTGGGGTTTAAACATGGTCATTCTGACCCTTACTACCCCTAGGAAAATGGACAAGTAGAGGCCGTGAACAAGTCTCTCAATACCATTTTGCAGAAAGTTGTCATCCAAAGAAAATAGAACTGACATATTATGATGTACCCTGCACTTTGGGCATAATGAACCTTGGTTAAGACTTCCACCAGTTTTTCTCCTTTCCAGTTAGTACACAGTGTGGAGTCGATCCTACCTATCGAATGTGAAATCCCTTTTCTTATATTGGTATTTAATCTCCTCCCTGACACTTCCAATCTTGAACAATGCCTCGTACACCTAGAGAGACAAGATGAGTAGCGCCAGGATGCCTCTATGACTATCGAGGAAAATAAACAGTGTGTCAAGGTCCAGTATGATAAGTCTTTCTATCCATGGTAGTACATTGAGGGTGACTTGGTACTCTTGTATGACCAAGCCAAAGAACCACTGGGGGAAGGAAATTTCAACCCCATGTGGTACAATCCTTATATCATGCAATGGGTCTTAGAAAAAGGAGCCTAAAAATTAGAATATTCTGAAGGGAATATGCTAGTTGAGCCCAGGAATGGGATCTACTTGAAAATATATTATGCTTGAGCCCCAAGCTTGGGCATAACTCTTTGTATACTAATGTATTTTAGTGTGTATATATTTTCCCCTTTTTGTCATTGGTTTTCTTATTAAGTTTTCTCTTGGTTGGCAGATGTCAACAGAGTCTTCGATCTACTTAGGATTCGCAGATGGGGCTAGTCATCATACATGGAACTTGGATTCCATCGCTTGGGTTGTTTACTCACCCGAGGGTCAACTGGTGTCTTCAGGTAGTGCTAGCCTAAGGCCATCAACGAATAATGTGGCCGAATATAACGTCATTATAGATATTTTACACGATTATGTTTCACATGATATTCATTCTTTAGAAGTTCACGTGGATTCCCAGTTAGTAGAATGTCAGTTGAACGACAGTTACTATGTGAGAGACCCTACTTTACTTCGACAATTCCTACGGGTACAAATTTTAGAATGACATTTTGATTTTATTACTTATCATCACATACCTATAAGTTATAATTATGTATCATATGCATACAATAATTATGTCTTAGATTAGCATTTGTCACATAACTAAAGCAATGAAAACACATTCAATGTACATATTGTAATATAAGTAAAGCCGAGGACCTTTTTTTTAATATTTCATCTCTAAAAAATATGGTGTTATAGTACAAAATTGTGGTTCACACTCTCACAATACATATACGGTCAATCAATACAATAACCATGACATCTATGCCTATGGCATCGAATGTGTGTCATGATAGCATAGTACGACATTTGTGAGATGCCGAAAGAGTCGCACCCAAGCACGGGGCACACCTACGTGGCCTGGCTACAAAATGGCAGTATTTGGTCAATCATTGACCATTTCCACCCTTTCCACCCACAAGAGCATCCTTAAAATCTATCTTTCTTCTATTGCTCGAGGATGCACCTCGAGAGGTTCTAGGCCTGAGTGTGCTTCAATGCTTTGGAGACTACACAAAGAATAAACAATGTTATAAGTTTTTTCATCAATGAATTAATAGAAATACAATTGATACTTTGTAATATAACCTAAGAAAACTCACCACATATGAAATTTTCAATTGTGATGGTGTTACCCTCCTCCATGACCCCAATCTCTTTGCAATGCCACCTTGCATCAGTTACAAGGATCAAGTCAAGAAAATTAAACAAATAAGCGTACAAAAGTCATGAAACATAAAAAATTATCATTAATGCATTATCTCACCGTGAATATCTCAGACATCGATGGAGATTCACTGGTAGATGGAGAATTATGTTATACAACCTGCTCTGAGAAAACCTCTACTGTGGCAGTCTATGTCGATGGGGCCAAAAGTGGTGGTGGGGGTGGGTGGAAGACATGTGGGTTGTGATGGACCCTCACAGGCTGTAGAAGTGATTCCAACACCCTAGGCCTGGAGAAAGGTAACCCTGAAGCAACGCCCAGGTGCTCAGGGGGTAAAATACTACTATACCTAGCAAATATATCGACATCTTGTATACATATGAATAAAATTGAAAAATTAGTACCAAATAGTAAAATTCAAAAACATAAACACAAACAATTTGAGAATTATATGATATTTAAATTTATACATGATACCTATGACGCTAGTGAATTGTCAATCCCATATGGACAATCCCCGACATCTCCTGGTGCCAAATCCTGCACAAACATGAGAACATATAAACAAATTTGAGGATGTCATAAAATAAAGAAATGACTATGCTAAATATATCAAATGTGATACATACATGTATGTATGGTGCACCCAATGAACATGTTTCCTCTACTTCTACTATTAGGGACCTAACCCCTCACATTGGTAGAATAATATATTTCCATGTAATAAATACCAATATTAATAAGGCCTAGCAATAAGGAAGAATAAGTCAAATGTAAGAAGACCTAATAGAAGCTTCCGCTTCTAGAAGGATCTTCCTCTAGATTGTTCTTTTGGATAAACATAATTAGTATAAATAGGAGTAGAGGGTATGAGAAGTTTTGTCTTGGATATTATTGTAATAGAGCTCTTCTCTACTGGAGGTTTCCCCCTCGAAGAGGCAAGTGAACATTGCTCTGAGTAATCGAAGTTCTCTTTCTGGTGTTATTCTGGTATTATTGTGGTATTGTTCTGGTTATATCATTGTTTCTCTACCATTTATAGATAATTATTTATGTTATGCATACTATTTTATATATGGAATACTACAAGTGGTATCAGAGCACCTTCCTCGGTAGAAAATTATGGGTTAATTTTCTTTTTCAGGGTAGAGATGTATTCTAACATATTAAATCTACATAGATATGTCGTTACACACATAAACCCATAGTCGTGGATTCATACACGGAAGAAATACAAGTGGTACTTAAGTGCACATCTGTTGGCCACCCTTGTAACCCTTGTTGGTACCCCTTCGAGTGGTAGAGCATCATACAACACCTGTATACGGATCATCCTAGACCTCCTGAATCCCTGCATAGATAAATCGATTGGCCATCTGACTTCTATAGTGCCACAGAGAACAACACTCGAGAATATACTCTCTAGCACCTGGGTAGTCGGGTAGTACGGCTAAGGGCACGGTCTAGCCTCCTTACTTGGTGCCCTGAGATATTGAGCCGAGTACTACTATTGGAACCTTCACGTATATCAAAGAGCTATAACACAGGGCAAAACCTTTTCTATAGAACCCTTGAATACCCTAACCCTTGGGATGGAAACAAAAACAAAACATACAAGATCTGTTGCCGTGCAACTGTCTCATGTATTCGGGTTGTGAAATTACTACACATTTCTTCTTGTTAAGAATTTGGGCATTTAGTCATTGCAGTATTCTGCAGATTGGAGTATAACTCTATAGGAGTTTAAAAAAATGATTTTAGATCCTATTGGCACCATTATTTGAGACCTATCCCATTGGATTCCTCTCTTCTCCCTTATCACAATCATACCTATCATTTTTCAGCACTTTTTTTTTCTCGTGGACCCAACCCCTTTCCAACACCCTTATTTGGGCCTTACCCCATTGGATTCCCCTTGTTTCCCTGATCGTTGTGATACACTTCACCCACAACCCATTTTCTATGTGGTCCTACCCATCCCTAGTCATTTTCCCTCTTCATCATGGCCCACACCCATAGCTAAGACTTGGAAGCTCGCTTCAATTCCTTATACTCTAACTTCATAGAGACCCAACAAGAAGTGAGACAACTCAGTTCCAATGTTTACACCATCAATAAAGACATGCATTCCTCCATTGACACCAAAATGGAGGACATCAAATAGGACCTCTCTACCCAGCTTGAATCCTTCAATACCCAGCTTGCCTCCTTCACTACGACGATTTGCGCCAAGGTGAATATCCCTGCAGATCTTCCCTCCTATGACCCACCTTTGAAACCTGAAGGTGAAACTTCCTCTCATTCCAAGAATTTTCAGCCCTATCACTTTTAGCGTGAGCTATTCCTTTCGGTGGATGTGACCAAATTTGATGGCTCGGATCCCACTGGCTGGGTAACTCAAATGGAACATTATTTCTCTTTGTATGGAATTACAGATGAGTTGGCCAAACTTTAGTATGAAGTTCTCCATATAGATCAAGAATGTTGGCAATGGTGGCAATGGAGAAAAAATGCCCACCAAGGGTATGTGGCTTGGAAACAATTTGTGGCAGATATTTATGAACACTTTGACAGTGACACCAACCATTTAGGGTGTTTGACAAAGTTGAAACAATCTATCACATTGGAAGACTTTATAGCTTCTTTTGAGTGATTAGATTTCCATACAGAGGGCATGTTTGATGTTTTTTTCCGAGAATGTTTTATAAGCGGCCTCAAGGATGATATTCATGCCCATGTCCTCATGGATCAGCCTCAGAGTTGGGTGGAAGATACTAAAAGAGTTAAGGAAGCACAACAGGTTGTCTCTTCTCAAACCAGAAAACCCTCCTTTATTCATCTCACTAAACCAGTCACTCCCACTCCTCCTTCTACTCCACTAAAGATAAATAAATTGACCAGGGTAGAAATGGTTGAATGCCAACTCAAAGGCCTTTTTAATAATTGTGATGACAAGTTTTTTCCTGGGCACAAGTGTAAGGAACAAAATCTTTTTATGAACATCTCAGAGGATGTTTCAGAAGACGATGTTGAGGCTCCCCTTGTGGCCGAGTCACCTGAACCCACTCACATGACCCCTTCCTCTGACCCTCCCAAAGTCAAACTGGTCATTTCCCTGAATGCTCTCACTGGCTTCTTTGCTCCCCAAACCCTCAAGCTGATTGGTTACATTAAGCATCAGAAGGTCATCATTCTTGTTGATAGTGGAAGCACCCATAATTTTATTCATAACCGCATTTCCCAAGAAAATAATTTCTATATCCATGCCGTCAATAGTTTCTAAATCATGATTTCCAATAATTTTCAAATCATCAGTTCCCATCACATGGAAAAGCTGCTAAAAAAAGGTTATTCTGGCATTATTGCACAACTCCGTGCCATTCAAGCCACTAAGACACCCTTTGCTCCAAAGGACTTCCAATACATCCTCTCCAAACATCCAGTTGTTTTTTCCACTCTCCAGGGACTCCCTCCTTCCCATGGTGTTCATGATCATTCCATTCCCCTTGTCCCCGACAACCTTCCTCCCAATATTCGTCCCTATCATCATCCCTTTTCCCAAAAAAATGAAATTGAGAAAATTGTTCAAGAATTGCTCAACGAAGGTGTTATCCATCCTAGTACGAGCCCCTACTCTTCTCCTGTGGTCATGGTCCTTAATAAAGAATGTTCTTCTCACATGTGTCTTGAATTTTGTGCCCTCAACAAACTCACCATTAAAGAAAAATTTCCCATTCCTTTCATTGATGACCTCTTGGATGAATTTAGTGGTGCCCAGTTCTTTACTAAACTTGATCTTCATTCTGGCTACCACCAGATACATATGAACGAGGCAAACATTTCTAAGACTGCATTTCAAACTCGTGAGGGCCACTATGAGTTTTTGGTCATGCCCTTTGGCTTTTGTAATGCTCCCTCCACTTTCCAAAGCCTCATGAATCATGTCTTCCATCCTTTTCTCCGTTATTTTGTATTAGTTTTCCTTGATGATATCCTCATCTATAGTAAAACCTGGACAACCCATCTTGATCATGTGGGTCGAGTTCTCCATCTACTCTCTCAACACCAAATTTTCCTCAAACAATCTAAATGTGCTTTTGGTGCCTCAGAAGTCGAGTACTTTGGTCATCTTGATGGAAAGGATGATGCTAGGATGGATCCAAAAAAGTTTGAATCTATCTAGGATTGGCCTCACCCAAAGACTCTCAAAAGCTTGTGTGGATTTCTAGGTTTAACAAATTATTATCAAAAGTTTGATAAGAATTATGGAAAGATTGCAACACCTCTCACTGCTCTCCTTAAAAGGAATTCTTTCACTTGGAATCCCACAGTTGCTCAGGACTTTCAAACCTTGAAGGCGTCCATGTGCACCACTCCAGTCTTGGCCCTTCTTGATTTCACAAGGACCTTTGTTCTGGAATGTGATGCTTCCGGAAGAGGAATTGGAGCAGTCCTTATGCAAGAGGGTCGGCCTTTGGCCTTTACTAGTAAACAACTGTCAAAGCGAAATTTGAGAAAATCAATCTATGAAAAGGAAATGTTGGCTATTCTACAGGCAGTGGATCTTTGGTGCCCTTGTCTATTTGGGAAGCGCTTCCAAATTAAGACAGATCATCAAAGCCTCAAGTATTTTCTAGAACAACGCCTTTCCTCTCTAGAACAACAAAAATGGGTGACTAAGCTCTTTGGATATGATTATGAGATCATTTACAAGAAAGACAAAGAAATGTGGTTGTTGATGCACTTTCCCGAAAATATGAAGATGAAGAGTCCCTTTTTTCCCTCTCCTTCACTGTACCAGATTGGCTCCAAGTTGTTCGCTAGGAATGGCTACACGATCCCAAAATTTCACATCTGATACAACAATTGCAAGCCAATTCTCCAATTTCCCTAGGGTATTCTTGGCACAATGATGAGCTTCGCTGCAAAGGCCGTTTGTATTTAAGTAAACAATCAAAATTTAAATCCACGTTACTTTTTGAGCTTGATGCTACACCCACCACTGGGCACTCAAGGTTTACCAAAACCTATGACCGGGTCAAATGTTCTTTTTTCTGGGATGGTATGAAATAGTATATTCACATTTTGTGGCAGAATGTGATGTTCGTCAACAACCAAGGGAGAAACACTCAAATCTCCTAGCACACTATAACCACTTCCGATTCCACCTTCTATTTGGAGGGATATCTCTATGGATTTTATTGTGGGCTTACCTAAATCGAGCAATAAATAAATCATCATGGTGGTAGTTGATCATCTTTCCAAGTATGCTCATTTATGTGCTCTTCAAAACCCATTTACAACCTCCACTATGGCTCAATTTTTCATGGATCAGGTCTTCAAGCTTCATGGAATGCCTCATTCTATTGTTTTGGATCAAGACCCCACTTTCACCAGCAATTTTTGGCAAGAACTGTTCAAGCTACAAGGCACCCAATTGCATCTTAACACAGCTTATCATACCCACACTGATGGTCAAACTGAAGTTGTCAACAAGTGTTTGTACTCATATTTGTGGTGTTTTGCATCGGAACAACAAAATCATTGGGCTCAATGGTTACCACTAGTTGAATGGTGGTACAATACTTCTTACCATACATCTACCTGCATGACTACTTTTGAAGTAGTATATGGACAAAAGACACCTTCAGTTCTCTCATACCTTCTAGGTGTGTAGAAGGTCCATGCAGTTGACCAAATGCTTACAGTTCGAGAGGATATTCTCTATACTGTCAAAGAGAATTTGGTCATGACCCAGAATTGCATGAAGAAATAGGTAGATCAAGGTCACTCAGAACATCAATTTGCAGAAGGAGATCATGTGTTTCATCGACTGCAACCTTATAAGAAAAATTCCCTCAAGGATGACCATTGTCAGAAATTGGCACCCAAATTTTATGGTCCTTGTACCATTCTCAAGTGTGTGGGATAGGTGGCCTATCAATTAGTTTTTCCTAGTCATTCTAAGCTCCATCATGTTTTTCATGTTTTCTGCTTAAAGAAGGTGATTGGAACTAAGTGCCAAACTCAAACCACCCTTCCTGAGTCAGTCGAAGAAGGCTCCATTTGGTTACAACCACAAGAATTTTTGGACCAGCGTGAGCATCATCTGCATCAATGCACCATCAAGGAAGTTTTATTCTAGTGGAAAGATACAACTCCAACAGATGCCACTTGGGAACCAACTACCATTTTGTAGCAATTTCCTCATCTCCAGCCTTGAGGACGAGGTTGTTTTTAAGGGGGAGGACGTGTTAGGGAGCTAACCCCTCACGTAGGTAGAATAATATGTTTTCATGTAATAAAGTACAATATTAATAATTCCTAGAAATAAGGAAGAATAAGTCAAATGTAAGAATATCTAATAGAAGCTTCTACTTCTAGAAGGATCTTCCTCTATATTGTTCTTTTGGATAGACATAATTATAAATAGGAGTAGAGGGTATGAGAAATTTTGTCTTGGATATTATTGTAATAGATCTCTACTCTACTGGAGGTTTCCCCCTCGAAGAGGCAAGTGAACATTTCTCTCAGTAATCAAAGTGCTCTTTCTAGTGTTATTCTGGTATTATTGTGGTATTGTTCTCTGTCATTTCTAGCTAATTATCTCTATTCTGCATACTATTTTATATCTAGGATACTACAACTACATATGTGGTGGGGATAGACATTGATGCATCCATAGGCATATATGGTATGTTGCTGGGACACAACAACCACAAAACAACATAAAAGTAAATATCTATATAAACACAAAAAATACAAAATAAATATATAACGATGAAGAACATAGAGAGGGTTAAGATATTGTTGGTTGTGGAGGCTGATTATCTTATTTTTCATAGGTCTTTGTTTTTATCCATGTTTATACCCCATGAATATTGTACACCCTAGAATATTGTACACCCCTCCACGTGGGGGGTTGCAGGGGGGGATTTCTCCGCCTACAAGGTCCGGGGGGCTCATCCCGCCGACTGGGGGATTTGGGGGCAAGCAGGGGTTTGAGGGCGAAGCCCCCAAAGGAAAAATTGCTTTGTAAATGTATATTGTAATTTCATAGTAAATCTGGACCGTTCATTATAAGGTCACATATATGACGGTATAAGTTATGTTAAGGTTTTTTTCCCTAGAAGGAAACCCTCTTTTATGAGGGAAATGTATTGCGGTTTTTCATTATTGTGAATATTATATTCTGAGAGAGGAGACGGTGAGAGATAAAAGAGGAAGTTATAGTGGGTGTGTTGTAGGTTGTATCCCTTCATTTGTTGGATAATAAAAAGGAAGGACCTGGCAATTTCTCTGGTGGACGTAGCCCACACTTGGTGAAACACGTATATCTATGTATCTATTGTATTGTGTATCTTATTTGTTTAATTTATGCATTTGTTTTTATTTTATTGCTCTGCAATCCTATTTTTCTAACAACTGGTATCAGAGTGAAATGTAACTTGTAGGAAAAGAGGGTTCCTGGTTCAAGTGGGAGCAATGGAAAAATATGGAAAGTTTAGGGTTGAGAAATTTAATGGCCAAAACTACCAGTTATGGAAGATGCAAATGGAATATTATTTATATCAGAAGGATCTATTCCTACCATTGGGTAGAATAGCAAAGACGTCGACGACCATGAAGGATGAATAATGGGAGGTTCTTGACAGAAAGGCACTAGGAACGATACAGTTGAGCTTGGCATCGTCGGTGGCTTTCAATATTTCAAAAGAAAAGACAAAAAAGGAGTTGATGGACACATTGGCTAAACTGTATGAAAAATCCTTGGAGTCCAATAAGGTATTTCTAATGAAGATATTATTTAATATGAAGATATTATTTAATATGAAGATATTATTTAATATGAAGATATTATTTAATATGAAGATGTCAGAAGGTGGGTCTGTTGCAGATCATTTAAATGAATTTAATACTATTACTAATCAACTAAGTTCTGTAAAAGTGGACTTTGATGATTAGGTCAGGGCTCTTCTAAACTTGTTCTCATTTTCAGAAAGTTGGAACAACATGGTCATGGCTGTAAGTAACTCTGTCTCTGGTTCAATCACTTTAAAATTTGATGATGTTGTTGGTGTTATAATCCCATAAGTGTACCTTTACAAGTCAATGATGAGATGTCTATATGTACTTGTTGCAAGTTCTCTGCAACAAGTGGATGTTGGGTGGGGGGGTCAGGCCTTCACTTGGGGGGACGAGAACCTAACACAAGGCCACTCCTAGCATGATCTCGGTCCTGTGCGGTCCCTTGACACACCCCATGGAGATCACCAATGTCAAAGTAGTTGACATTCTTACCCATAATAAACTCAACCCATAATTTCCTTAGAAAATATAAGGGCATCTCCATGTTATTGCACAGAGGTTTATCAAAAACCATATACCACCTATCCATTTAGTTTTGACTAATCCGAGGTGGATGCACCAATCAATGGTAGTTCTTGTCCATTTCTAGGATCCTTAAAAATAGACAATATTTGTTGTTTTGAAATGCCCAGTTCTTTGACTTCGTTTATGTCCAAACCAGTGTTATAATACTCATATATTTGTGCCCTATAATCAGAAATAGAGGTAAATTTCCCTTGGGAACTTGCAATGGACTGCATAATGATTTCCAATGAATTGGCCAATGAGACTTTGTTAGGCTCTCTAGTCTCCCTTAATTTCTCCTCAAGGGTTCATAATATAACCAACCCCTCATCAATTCAATGTTTACATTATGTGATGGTGGTGGGTTGGGGTTTTGATCTTCTTGGTTTTCTTCTAAGCGGTTTAATTGTCTTTGGTTTCCACTGTATTATATATTCTATATTTTAAAATCCATGGCATGTAAATAAGGTTCCTTTTTTATTTAAAATACAAAATTATATATATATATTTAATTTAGATTATTGGGAGAAAAATACTAAATTAGAATCACTAAATTGGATTAAAATTAAGAAAAATGTAACATACCTGGACATGGTGGCCTCCTCCTCCCTTTCTTCCTCCTCTCTAGCTCCACTATATTTTCCCAATGAGAGAAACATGAGCGTGATTTGTGCACAATGGGAACAAATCGTGCTCAATCCCTTTAAATAGTTTTATCAGTAAGAATGTGTGCATGTTCTTAGAACCTTACATGCATTGCTAATATCATGCACACGTTCTTAATACCACGCACACGTTCTTAAGAATGTGCACGCTTTCCTACCACTAAACCTACGTGTAAATCCACGTGGAGGTTCGACCACATCCAAACCTATAGGTGTAGGAACGTGTGCGCATTCCTAAGAACGTTCACACGTTCCTGCGAGTGCGTGTTCTTACTCATTCCCTTGACACTTTTTTAGCCACGAACTCCTTGCACTCACCCTTATATAAATTTAAATGGTTGGTGGTCTAAATGTATCATGATTTCATTTTCAAGTATGTAATGGCTTCAATGTTTTTAATTTCTTGCACAATCACATACATCTTCTTATCACATGTTAGGTATTTAATAACTTCCCTTGTAAAGTTTTTTGAGTTATAGGGAATTGGTCTACCTTGTTGCAATAACACTTCTCCCATGGCATTACCTTAGGCATCCACTTAAATCTCAAAAGAGAGATTTAAATTCAATGATCCCAACAATGGGGAATTTTGCACCTCCTTCAATTCTTTCAATGTCTTGTGCTCCTCCATCCATAGGAAAACATTAATGCGCCTACTCAATCCATGAAATGGGGTTATTATCTTATAAAACCATGTTATAAACCTTCTAAGGTGGCTAGAAATTTTTTAAATATCTTGACTTCAGTCACATTATTTTGGGTTAGGAAATCACAAATGTCTTCTCTTTATTGGATCAATGTAGATTTCACATCTTTTGATAACGAATCTCAAGTAAAATACATTTTTATTGTTAAAGTATCACTTCTTCATCTATTTGCTTCTAAGTTATACTCCCTCAAAGTCTACAAAACCATCACCAAATGTTTATTGAGTGCTCTTTTCAACTATTACTAAAGACCAAAGTAAACATGATATATTCAGGTTTATGTTAGAATAGAGATGTGTATTTTGATTATGAGAAGCTTTATTAAAATGGAGGCTCACTTAGTGAACTTGTGACATATTTGCGTTTATGGGATATTAATGCCCCTAATTTCACTAGATATCAAATAATACATCCCAAAATCCAAGTTTTATTGAACCCCCCTCCCAATACACATTTCCAATTAAAAAAACTCTCACTTTCACTATATATACTAAGTGCGTACATTTTTTTTTGAAGTTTTTAAATTTACCCCTTTTTATTTCTAGATATACTAAGTGCATACATTTTTTTTGTGATGTTTTTAATACCCCTTTTTATTTCTACCCCTAGTAAGGTGACATGGCTTAAATTGTATAGACCCCAGATGAGGATTATTCATCCAGATGGATTTCTTTTTTTTCTCCTTTTTTTCTTCCTAATTTTAATTTCACCAATAAACTAGTTGCACATTAACATAGATTCTGAAAAAAATTAATTGGTTTGGATTATTCAATGAGGCCAAAAGGGTCCAATTTACCTAAATAATGTCTTCTCTTGTCTTTTCCAAAGGATCAACCAAGCAAAGAGACTAGTAGCTGAGAGGTTGGATTTTGATTCATAAGTGTATCAATGTCTATATCACACTCCTTAGTGGGTTGTGAAAAATCATTTCTAAAATTTATAGGTGTAGATTATTATCACCCTTTTATTTGTTTTTACCCAATATTGATTCACAACAAAGTCCTTCTACTAGGTGTCCTTTTCATGTCTTGGTCGCATACTCAATCCTAATGAATTTTTGTGGTCAAATCCTTGATTTCGATGAGTCTGAAGTCACCAGGAGAATACACATAGTAGGTCTATATGAGAGAAATGGGGGATACATTGAGCCTTATAATTACAAAGAAATTATACAAACTACTACAAATGTGAGAACATGAGGTGTTGCGGAGAGGGTTTTAGTCGTCGAACAACAAAGATGAAGAAGAGCATATGAGGAGAATGAATACATCATTGCGGATCTTGAAGGGTGTAGTTCAATGTATACCACACTAGCTTGTGATGAATGTTACTAGCGCCCAAAAGATATTAACCCCTTGATTTTCCACTCTTTCAAAATAACTTTACTTGTAGGCCAAACATCAAAGAACTAGAATCAAATTAATCCTTCACATCAAGTTCCTTCATTTGGTATCATAAAATATAGTATTCATATAAGAAGGAGGAACAAATGACTTCCATTCCAAGGAAGGTTGAGATATAGCTTGCTCGTTTCCTCAATCAATTAGTTGAGAAAGAAAGGAAGGCAGAGTGATTGTAAGACCCCGTTTCTTAGGTGGCTAGGTGGATGATAAACCTATCTCCTTAATGGAACTCATACCTAATTCTAAACTCCTAATATCTATATGTTTTTAATATATTAAAAAATATCCCTTGATCTGTATATACTAGGAAATATGTTGCTTCCACTCTCTATAATTTAAAATCCTCAAGTACGAACTCAGATGGATGCTCACAGGGGTGAAGAAATGGGATTGAAACCAATGAAATGAACCGCATAGCATCAATCATCACTTCCAAGGCTTGCACCCAGTAACTAGGAATTCCCAGGTGGTCACCCATGCCAAGATGCCTCTGGCTCAAGCCCGCTTAACTGTGGATTTTTCCCCTCAATCAAGCCCACTTAGCTTGCTACTCCATTTGCAAAACCTTAGAAAGTATTGTGCCTTATGAACTATCGAGTTAGAGTTCCCTTTACTCTTATTATTTATAAAGGGCTTCCACAGTGCAACATATTAGATATCATTTTTGGGATTAACTACGTAGTGTAAGTCATTAATCTATGACCCATATCCATGAGTATTAGTCTCAACTGACCAATAATTCTCATGATTTAAATAGTCCACTTAGCACTCATTGCATCGGGTGATGCTCACAGGGGTGAAGAAATGGGATTGAAACCAACGAAATGAATCGCATAGCATCAATCATCACTTCCGGGGCTTGCACCTGGTAACCATGACTTCTTAGGTGGTCACCCATCCCAAGACGCCTCTGGCTCAAGCACGCTTAACTGTGGAGTTTTACCCTCAATCAAGCCCACTTAGCTTGCTACCCCATTTGCAAAACCTTAGCAAGTATTGTACCTTATGAATTATCGAGTTAGAGCTCCCTTTACTCTTATTATTTATAGAGGGCTTCTGCAGTGCAACATATTAGATATCGTTTTTGGGATTAACTACGTAGTGTAAGTCATTAATCTATGACCCATATCCATGAGTATTAGTCTCAACTGACCAATAATTCTCATGATTTGAATAGTCCACTTAGCACTCAATGAAGAAATGGGATTGAAACCAACGAAATGAATCGCATAGCATCAATCATCACTTCTGGGGCTTGCACCCAGAAACCAGGACTTCCCAGGTGGTCACCCATCCCAAGACGCCTCTAGCTCAAGCGTGCTTAACTGTGGAGTTTTCCCCTCAATCAAGCCCACTTAGTGGACTATTCAAATCATGAGGATTATTAGTCAATTTAGACTAATACTCATGGATATGGGTCATAGATTAATGACTTACACTACGCAGTTAATCCCAAAACTAATTCCTAGAATCTATATCTATAATTATTATTCATGCAAAAATTAACAAAAAAAAACACTACACTACCCGGACCAAATAGAGCTTCAACCATCGACATCGGTGGCCTCAGGCACCCCCATAGGACAATCCTTGCACCACTGCTCCTCAAATTCTTCTTTCAACTCATGCTCAAATGGCACTTCAACCAGATTTCTTATTTCAATTAGCTCCTCCAGGCTCTTTACCAACCTCTGACTCACTCGCTCCACACTACTTCGCACTAAGTTCTCCATTGTCATTCTTTCCTTGAGGGCTCTATCCAAGAGCATCCTCATAACCCAAAATGTAAATTTCCAACTACTCGTGACCTGACCTGAAACCCAATGGTTTGCATCAACTTGGTCTCCATTTTCACAATTGTCTCCTCAACATGGGTTGGGGTTACTGAAAGATACAAATTTCCCCAGTCCAGCTCCACCTCTTGCTAAAATTGTCGCCCCTCCCTTCTTCCTTTCGACCTCCCTTCATCCCCCTAACGTGACGATCCCACACCTCTTCCGCTAGAAGCTAGCCTACTCCTCAGTCACTGCTAGGGAGCCATCGAAAACAACAACACAATGTAGGAAGAAAACAAAAACGCACCCGAAATTTGCAACTAGCTACAACTCCACTGCAGAATGACAATCATGGTTGCCAAATGAGCATCGAGCGCATAAAGATCCTCTCAAAACCTCAACGCCTCCATAAATTCATTTTTTTTCACCATTAAAACCTTCCTCAGTGCCCACTTCTCTTGGATAAGACCAACCATCATCCTCTCATACCAGCCTGCAGTTGTTCCATTTACCATCACACACAACCAATTATCTCATCTGCCACCCTCCAAATGAGTTCTTAACCATGCAATCTAGGGAGACATGGGCCTGATGGTCTGCATGATCTAACCATTCGCCCTCGGCAGGTCATCACGTCTACGACCTTCCCCTTTCGTTGTACAACTTGTCATTTCTCACAATTAATATGCATGCACGCCAAATGGCTCCGCACGAGCCTCTCCCTACTCCATCTACTCTCTATCTTCCCTCAATCTTCATGATCCTCTCGTCGTATGGTCATCATTACCAATGTCCCTTAACTCCTCACCCGCATCCGGGACTCATACTACATATACATATACATATACATCTTGGGTGAGAGATATATCTCATAAACCCTTAAGACAAATAATCTTACATTTAAAACATTAAATGTAAATTGCTAGATTCCATAATTGTGAACTTACTATGATCTAATACTTATAAACAAAATGCACTTACTATGTAACTACAAACAAACTCTTAATATATTTTCATGCTTGACTCTCTCTCATATGATCTTTGACTCTCTCTAGCATGGTATTTTGATATTGTTATAGTTTTTTTTTTGGCTTAAAACTTTTATCTTCATAAACCCATGTTTTAGGAGAAACTTTGTCAAATCTAAAATTAAAGTAGATCTAATAAGTGAAACCAACAAAAGAAGGGACATTTGAGATACACTACTCTCTCCCCCCTCTTATGCTCGTTAGTGTACATCCATCCACTTAGATTCACTTTTTTCCCTCTTATTATGTCAAGAAGTGCTCAACCATGTGTTGTTTTTGCTTCACCCTCGCGAATTATGAAGATTAAGACATACGCATTAGATATTAAACTTTCAGTTCATTTATTGGGATAACATGATTGTACAAATGTTACAAGTTGGACGATAGAGTCCATGGAGCTCATCATTGTTAACCTAAAATCCCACCTCGATGACTTGAACGAGAATCATAAATGGATTTGTCAGCAATGTTGGGTTCTTGCAGTTCGTTTTACACTCCTGCCTATTATATGGAAGATGCCACAGTGGAATGGGTCAACTCAGAGCAATGGAAGAGTAGTGTACACTTCGCCCAGTAAGATACTATCAAAATAAATTTCACTCCCAAGATAGATCCTCTAATGCTAGGGCAATAGTTGCTTCCTCTTTGTGGAAGATCACAGTTCTAGTAGCAATTAGCTCTCCATCACCATAAGTGTTTTATAAAAAAAAATCATTCAAATGACATAATACCAGTGTTTGACCGATGAAGGTAATGAATGCCTCACTTGGAATCCAATTCGATCACCACTTTTTTCTCTCCATCACACTTTAATTCATACACAACTCCACAACCAGGAACCCCCCTTTCCCTCCACAAGTTATCAGGTTGGAAGCCAAGATTGCTTGATAATTTTACGCACAACTGTACATAAACCAAAAATAACAAGATCCTTGAGCATCAATCTATATTGATCACAATATTTTGGTCCTAAAAGTCGATTATAAAAATAACTGCAACATTTCTGAAAAATTCACATCAATACTAAATATATTCAATACCTCTCTGTACTGTGTGATGTCTCCAGCGGATTTTCTGATCTCCACCATATGCAAACACGGTGTGACGTCGAACACCTAAACCCAACAACATCAACAATACATTTTTCTAGTTATTTAATCATTCTTCTCCCTTACGACCTTGCCCTGCAATTCCTTAAGGGTCAATCAACCAAAACTAACTCACCTCCGTTGTCACAGAAAGATGTCCATTCCTCCCCTTCGATGTCGGATCCACATGCACTAACTTTAGCTGAAACAACAGTGACAAATTACTGTTCAGATTTCAAGTATAACTGTAGAAGCACATTCAAAAATCGAGAGACGTCAGCTCTTGGTTTAATTTATAATCGCGGGTTCCATACGCATGCTGTCCATATCCATTAAATTGATGAGAAAGTATTAAATATATGGATATGTAGTTATAAACCTTGCTATTGTTTCTCTCGACCTGAAACCCCATGGCTTCGACCGTTTCTTCGATTTTGTGTATAATCTCTTTCGCCGGGAACACGGATGTGAATCTCGTCTTCCTTTCGGCGGCATCCTGTGTCATCAATTCAAATTCACATTCACCTTTCCATCCGTTAACGTTCCACTTTAACTGACAAGCAGGGCAGCTACAGTTTCAAAAGAATGAAAAGCAGCCACGTAGACACAGA
>JASDQU010243407.1:44062-54364 GCA_032191745.1 Picea mariana | reverse complement strand
ACTTATTAATGTCCACAAGAGTTAATTGATGTGCATTATCTCACTTAAGCTCACTTAACTGACAAGAGAAGCAGTTCCAACTCACTTAACTGACCCGAAATAGTAGTTACTAATAATAGTAACAACAAAAATCATTAATTAAGGAATAAATATCTCACTCAAAGAGGAGGTGCGCATTCCCCAATAATATATGAGTTTTTCATGGGGGATTCGAAATAAATCAAGGATACATCAAGAATAAATCAAGAAAAATTAAGAACCGGGAGTTGAGTCTTGATCTAAAATTAGCAGTTTTCCCTAAAATCCAGGGATGAGGCAGCCTTCTTCTCTATGTGGACAAATTAGGTGAAATAAAGTGTAAATGAATGTATTAACCAATATCTAGGAGTCTAATCTATGTATAAACTAATGTAAGTTAAGATTATGCTCCAACACCCCCCCCCCTTAAGCCTAACTGTAATGACAAAAAATAAAAAATTTGAGTCCCAGCAACTTGACCATTTTAGGTACTCATTACATAAAATAATTCCTCATGAAAAGAGGAAAGAGGGAAAAAATCATGGGAAAAAACCCTCCCCCAAAAGAGGAAAAAAATTATGAGTGGCCAAAAGTGACCTACTCAGTTGTCTCCACCACTCCAAGCATAGCTCTCAGTTCTGAAAATATTTTTCAGTGAAGGACTTGGTGAAGATGTCTACAACCTCAGAGTGTGACTTTGGATCTGAACCAAGTGACATATAGCAATGTTTGGGCAGAAAATTTTCTGTGGAAGACGTGGATTGAGGATCCCCAAAAAACTGTGATTTAGTCCTTCTTGTATCCTTAGGATCACTGACTAGTTCACCCACATCTTGCAGGGTTTTCTCTGCCCAAGTTGGCAACTGAGTTGGAGCAGACATGACCTGCTCCTCATCCTCTATATCAGACCTAAAAGGCTTCTCTGATGGCTATTTTGAAGTGATCGAAGAAGTTTCTGACTCCTCCTCATCAGTGACAACAAGCAGTTCCTCGACAGGGTCTTCTGAAAAATCATGGAGTGATTCTTCTTCAAACTTCACAATTCGAGCTAGAATGAACTTTTCAGTGTGAGAGTCTAGCAATATATATCCTTTGACACCTTTAGGATATCAAAAAAATATTCATTCAACACTTTGAGGCTCCAAAGCCTTCCTCTTATCTGTCGGAATGTGAGCCCATGCTTGTGAACCAAAAATACAAAAGTGCGACACTTTTGGTTTCTTATCGGTCCAACATTCAAAAGGAGTGGTGCCTTTGATTGATTTGTGAGGAAATTAGTTTTGAATGTATGCTATACAATTAATATCTTCAGCCCATAGCTTGGTGTTAGTGACATTATTTGTCTTGGGATCAATAATACCCAGGTCTGCAGGATACACGGGAAGCGCCCCGGCACAACGCGGGAGAATCTCTTTTCCAATCACAGGTCAAGTGAGCGGGTGAAGTTTTGTTGACAGTAGCCAAGATCCACCTACAAAGTAGATCGACAGTCATCGGGTTTTCAGGGCTGTCAAGTTGTCCGATATTTAGCGCATGATATAGCTCCCATATTTCAAGACAAGTCTAGGTTGTCCGATCCAGTTGGGACAGGTGGCAGCCAGTCAGCGTGTCGGGGATCGGTGTTTCGGAGGACAAGGAGCCTCCCACCTATTGTAGTTGAAATCATCGATCGGTGAAATGTCGATAAGCGTCCTTCAAAGCTGAGCCCACGGTCCTAGCACCAGGTCACATCAAGCGAGCGTGTAAACGGGGGCAGCCCCCTTTATAGTGGCAAATACAAACTGGGTCGTTCATCTAAAGGATGTGTGGCACACATCCGTGTCTTGTCAGCATTCAGGACTTCGAGGAGTAACTCACCTCATCATTTCACCTCTCGAAACCTCAAATCCTGAAACGCCAAAAGCCCTCTAGAAGACAGATGTAGGGTCACGGCCTGTGGTCACTTGAGAAAGTAAAAGAACTATACAAAGGGGAGGCCGAAAGCGCCGAGTTAAGTTTCAGGAGGGGGGAATCGTGTTCTCCAAGATGTCGGTTCGATGTAATCTAGAGCTCGGTTCCTGCTAGAATGAATGAAGAAGAAAGAGGGTGGTTGAAACCTCCCCTCACTCATTTATTGCAAAGTATGGGTGTCCCGGCCGAAATCCTGCCCTAGACGGTCTTCTGTACTGGTTCTTCTCATGGAAGCCACGCCGAATCCTCGACTCGCCAGGAAAGCTTGCACATGATAATTAAACATTTAAGGGCCCAGCTACCCCCTGGCATGAGCCAAGCAAAATTAAGGTGGCATATGACAGGGGAGTGCAGGCCAGATTTGATTGAAGAGACTCCTCATCCCGAAAGTCCCGTGGGCCTCTATTGGGCAAATGTTTAGTAGTATATATATACTTAATTTTGATATTTTTGAAGGATCGATGGTTGAGCAAGGCTCCCAATTGTAAAAACTTTAACGAAGCACCAGTTATTCTAGCTGTGTATTAACATCTGAGACTTCTTGCCTTATGAATGTCAGCTTCTTTCAATGTCTTTGTTCATATTGTATTAGAACAGCTCGAAATTGGAAGATCCAATCGAGTTGTGACTATTATAGGATGATGTAGGTTGGATCACTGTAATAGTCACATTGTTTCTAATTGGCCTTTGTGTTTTTCTTAGCACTGAATGACTTGGAATTGGAGGATCTAGTCAATTCGCCCCTTCAGTTACCCGAAACTCTGAACCAAGAGGATCTTGTGTTTAGAGTTTTTCTTTTGCAAGCTACTGAAAGGCCCGTTGCCCAAAGTAGTTTTTCTCACTCCTCTCACCAAGTCTTCCACCTGACCATTTTACAATCAATCTACTGACTGAAGTTAGATCAAGACCTCCTTTGTTCTTTACATACCAGACCTGTTCCCTGAGATAGAGTGATTCCATCCCGAGTCTCTACCCATTTGATCACCCCTCAAAATAATTGTGACATAAAAACTGATGGGCATCGGGCTCTGCTCCTGCAAGTAATCCAGGAGTGACTTCCGATGCTAACATTTTTGGCACCGTTGCCAAGGATGAAGTTGAAGATTTTCCCTGGGTAGAACGACAATGAGCTTCTGATTCTAAAGGTGCATCAGATATCAGAACCCTTGAAGATTGCACTTGCACCTGGCGACTCCTCTGAGGTCATTACACCTGGTAACTCCTCTGTTGCAGTGCCTTTGGCTACACTTGGTAGCTCTTGGGAGACACGAAGCTTAGTTCTAGTCTTTGATGGTGAATAAGGACCGGACACACTCATTCTGCATAGCATTCACCTGGCAAATCCATATTTAAAGACTCCACTGGAAGGGATTCTGTTGATAGAAGGAAGTCCATGTCGAAGGGAAAGACCAGGTATCAGTTTATGAGCCTACTGCATGAAGTTCTATATTTCCTTGTCAGATCATTCTTCTCTTTACCTTCATTTATAGAGAATTTTTTCCTCTGCTTTGTGCATTCTGATGTCCTTGAGCCTCCTCTTATCCACTTAGCCTTGGAAGAAGAAATCATACCCTCTTCTTGTGTTGTAGATACTGATCTTGTGCCTTCACCTCTGCCTATTCTTAAATATGAGATCTGTATTACACCTCCTCTTCGAGTCGGATGCCCTTGTTGTCCTAAGGAGGTTGAGGATAATTCACAATCTTCTCAGACCTTGTTCCCCCCTGTTTTTCCAACTGAGCCCTCCCAGCCTCTTGCTGAATCCCAAGATCAACCTACTGCTTTTCAAGTCAAAATCATAAATAGGTTGTTTAAACCTCTGAGGCTTCCATATCACCTTAACCCTTATCCTAATGATTTCTTTGAGTATCTTCCTTGATTTTCTGGGGAAGGTCATGTTACAGCCGAGAAGCATATGGAGGCCTTTGAGACCCTTATTGATCAGTTTGAGATCGTTCACGAGGATGTTTTCATGAGGATGTTCTCACGTTCCCTGTCTGGAGATGCTGCAACGTGGTTTAGATGTCTGGAGCCCGGTTCTATTGGTTCCTAGACTGAACTATACCATGCTTTTTTAAAAAGTTGGGGTGAGAACAAGTCCCTTGATCAATATTGGTCCGAGTTTAACGCCTTGAGGGGAGGGGAAGATGAAGCCTTGATTATTTTCAATAGAATATTTTTTAGTGCTTATCATAGCTTGCCTGTAGAGATCAGACCCATGGAGACTGCTGCTATGGTGTACTATATCATGGCTCAGCATCTAGAGCTAGTCTTCTTCCTGAGAGAGAGGAAATCCTCATCATTGATACATCTATTTGATGATGCTATAGAGGTTGAAGGAAACATCAGGGCTAGTAGGTGGACTCATAAGCAGGCAGATTTGCATATACAGGAGGAAGAAGACTATCAGTCTATTTCAGAATTTGAACAAGGATATAGCAATTATGGATCAGATCTGGAACAAGAACCCAAAAGTGGTCATTATGACCTAGATCCTGCTGCTCCTTTATTTGAATATCATCTTTCTGGGGTAAAAGCTGTAGTTGCAGAAGATCCAAAGTGGCTTTTCAAGGAGGGAGAGGGACATTCTTTTGTGAGCAGAGAATTTTTTGCAGAGGAGCATCCTGGTCTTCTAAAGTGGCCAGGGTTTTGTCATATTCCCCACCATCCAGTGGTCATATACATGGAGTCCTACATTTCAGATTTCCTGAAATGTTCTATAAAGATTAATCCACCAATACTCACAAGGGAGTATTGCGTTAAGAAAGATTTCCAGGACCACATTATAGAGCCTATTCCTTTATTAATTAAGGAAAGGCCATGGGTGGAAATCGGCTCTATTAGGCTTGCGGGAAGCACCGAGCAACATAAAGAGGAGGGGATTAGTAGACATCTCATCTCCTATCCAGAGCCTGTTTGTGGGCAGGGGTCATCTGGCATTGGCCAACCTGCATCTGTCCTCCACCCATTTGTGCACTCTGAAGACATCATGCCACAGGTGAACAACCACAAAGGACAAGAGATGTTTTTTGACCAACTAAACTCCCCTGGCACTATATATTGTGACCCTGTGGGGTCTTATATGGATTTGTTCTTCCAAAAGGATTTGGAGCCTATAAATTTATTCCCCTTATCAACTGTTGGGGGTATGGACATCATGGTTAACCTCATCTTCATCTGGCTGTCATACCTCCTTAGCATTTTATGGAGCATCTGCGGTAAAGAGAAGGGAAGAATCACCAAGCAGCATGGGTGGCTATGGTGGAAATTTGCTTTCACCTAGCTCATATATATTCAGTTTAGTATCTTAGGGCATATACATAAATAAACTCTTTTGAGTAGGCGCATTTGTTTGTTTTATTTTCCCTTTCGGCATATATTTCTCAGTAAGAGGTTTTGAACTTGACTCCATAGCCCAACAACAAGGCACTGGAACTGCAAAATGAGTCCTTAGAGCATCACAGGGACGACTCTATCCCCCATGGAGCCTAATGTTAGTGACATTATTTATCTTGGGCTTAATAATACCTAGGTCTACAGAATACACAGGAAGCACCCCAGTGCAACGCGGGAGAATCTCTTTTCCGATCACAAGTCAAGCGAGCGGGCAAAGTTTTGTTGACAGCAACCAAGATTCACCTACAAAGTAGATCGATGGTCATCAGGTTTTTGGGGCTGTCAAGTTGTCCGAGATTTATCACATGATATAGCTCCCATATTTCAAGACAAGTTTGGGTCGTCTGATCCAGTTGGGACAGGTGGAAGCCATTCGGTGTGTCGGGGATCGGTGTTTTGGGGGACAAGGAGCCTCCCACTTATTGCAGTTGAAATCGTCGATCGACAAAATGTCAATAAGAGTCCTTCAAAGCTGAGCCCATGGTCCTATCACTAGGTCACATCAAGAGAGTGTGTAAACGAGGGCAGCCCCCTTTATAGTAGTGAATACTATCTGGGCCATTCATCTGAAGGATGCATGGCACACATCCATGTCTCGTCGGCATTCGGGACTTCGAGGAGTAAGCGCACCTTGTCATTTCACCTCTCGAAACCTCGAATCCTGAAACATCAAAAGCACTCTGGAAGATAGATGTAGGGTCATGGCCCATGGTCACTTGAGAAAGTAAAAGAACTGTACAAAGGGGAGTCTGAAAGCGCCAAGTTAAGTTTCAGGAGGGGGGATCATTTTCTCCAAGATGCCAGTTCGACGTAATCCAGAGCTCGGTTCCTGCTGGAATGAATGAAGAAGAAAGAGGGTGGTTGAAACCTCCCCTCACTCATTTATTGCAAAGTATGGGTGTCCCAGCCGAAAGCCTTCCCTAAACGGTCTTCTTTACTGGTTCTTCTCATGGAAGCCACGCCGAGTCCTCGACTCACCAGGAAAGCCTGCACATGCTAATTCAGCATTTAAGGGCCCAACTACCCCCTGGCGCGAGCCAAGCAAAATTAAGGTGGTGTATGACAGGGGAGTGCAGGCCAGATTTGATTGAAGAGACTCCTCATCCCGAAAGTCCTATGGGCCTCTGTTGGGAAAATGTTTAGTAGTATATATATACTTAATTTTGATATTTTTGAAGGATCGATGGTTGAGCAAGGCTCCCAATTGTAAAAAATTTAATGAAGCACTAGTTATTTTGGTTTTGTATTAACATCTGAGACTTCTTGCCTTATGAATGTCAGCTTCTTTCCATGTCTTTGTTCATATTGTATTAGAACAGCTTGGAATTGGAAGATCCAGTTGAGTTGTGACTGTTATAGGATGATGTAGGTTGGATCACTGTAACAGTCGCATTGTTTCTAATCAGCCTCTGTGTTTTTCTTAGTGCTGAATGACTTGGAATTGGAGGATCCAGTCAAGTCGCCCCTTCAGTTACCTAAAACTCTGAACCAAGAGAATCTTGTGTTTAGAGTTTTTCTTCTGCAAGTTGCTGAAAGGCCCTTTGCCCAAAGTAGTTTTTCTCACTCCTCTCACCAAGTCTTCCACATGACCATTTTACAATCAATCTACTGACTGAAGTTAGATCAAGACCTCCTTTGTTATTTACATACCAGACCCGGTCCCCGAGCTAGAGTGATTCCATCCCGAGTCTCTACCCATTTGATCACCCCTCAAAATAATCGTGACATAAAAACTGATGGGCATCGGGCTCTACTCCTGCAAGAAATCTAAGAGTGACTTCCGATGCTAACACTTGGGAGCTAATGATTTCGACTGTAGCATACAATTTTCCATCTCTTTTAAGGACCGGTTTTTCCTCTCTGCAACACCATTCTATTGTGGTGTATATGGCACTGTGTGTTGTAGTTGTATACTAATTGAAGGCTGTGGGAATGGGCCTGTAATGTCACTGTGAATCAGCCCAAGTGGTGAAGAATCTCTCTGTGCATTCCCTTTGTCAAACTTTTTCTTTGGATGCTTTCCAAGAATGCTTCCTTGACATACACCGCTTGTGAATTTAATAGCTGGCAATCCTTCTACCATGTTTTCCTTATTGAGTTGATGCAAGTAATTATAGTTTAGATGGCCAAATATTTCATTCCATAACCTTATGATATCATTAGATTGTGACAGAAATATAGTGCTAATAGATTTAGGAATAAAGTGGGAGAAGAAATACAAACAAGAACCGTGATTTGCAATTCCATGTGCAAGCTGTGAGCCTGTGGAAATGTCAGTAAACACTGCGGAGTCCAGAGTGAACTCCACCTTCCTTCCAGAGATGGAATGAGTGATCTAATATATCGAGAGAATATTTTCATACAGCGAGGGTACATGAAGCACATTTTTGAAGCAGCCCCCTTCAATATCAACAATTCCTTCTCCGCACACCTTTGCGGGTGTGGCATCTCCCAAGTAAATTGGGGATCTGGTACTTTCTTCGATGGAGGAAAATTCATCTTGTGATGCAGCAATATGGTTCAATGCACTGGAATCAAGGATCCAAGATAATGGAGTGGATGTGATAGCCATTAAAGCATGACCATATCATTCTCTCACTCTCGTTCTGTTATCATCTTTCTTCTTTGCATTTTCGAGTACCGTGAGATTGTGCTGCTACAATTGCTTAGCCATCTCATCGATAGTCTTCCTCTTGCAATTTTCTTTGAGATGAAAACCTTTGGAACATTAGCTACAAACTTTTCTTTCCTTATTCTTCTTCTTACCCTTAGGCTCAAAATAGTTCTCCAAATATTGGGTGAATCTCTCCTTCTTCGGTTCAAGAAATTTACCCATTCCTTTTTCCTTGTCTTTTCCACTGCTCTTTGGAGCATCAGTAGCCACAAGTTATTGGTTCTTGGAATTCTTGATGGCACCCATTTTGGACTAAATTATCTTTCTCTTGAGTCAATTCTACAATGAAATCATTTAATGGAGGCATTTTCCATTTTTCCTAAGTCAATTTAGATGCTTGAAAAGATGACACAAATATGGAATATTCAGGGCCTAGTTTTGAGAGAATTGAAAGGATGAGTTGTTATTCCCCTTTCATGACTCCACATGAATTAAGTTCAATGAGGAGGGATTTGCAATTGGTGAAGAATTCTTTCAGGTTGCTGAAATGAATTGGACTTAAAGATATGAGTTCATTCTTCAGTTGATGCACTCTCATTGCATCCTGCTTGTCGAATAGTCCTTCCAATGTGGTCCAGACCACATCGGGAATAGTGGCTTCACTGACATGAAAGAGGAGATCTATGGAAATTGATATCCATATCATCCCAATTGCTTCATATAATTTATTGAAATACTTTATCTTCTCCGCTGTAGCAGTCAGTTCTTTCTCCATTCCCATTGTTACCTGGTAAAGCCCTTTGCTTCGGAGGAGCAGAGAAATCTCTGTCTTCCATTCGAAGTAATTGAAAGGATTTAGAATGATTTTTTTGGGATGAGAGAGATGATCCATTTATTCTTTCTGTGCCTCCTGATGATCTATACCTGCAAATAAAACCGTGTACAATCCACTAGATTCAATCTAGCTCTGATACCATGTAGAATTCTTGTAGAAACCCTGATAGATCTAGAATTCTAGTTAAATTGAACACAAACAATTTGTTGATATTCAAGAGATGAGAGAAATTTTTCTCCATAAATAAGAGAATTATATTAATAAAAAATGAATATACATGAGAAACCATCCTTAAAAAGAAGAGGGGAGATGAATATATAGAATTTCCAACATAAAAATTCTAGTAAAAAAAAAACTAGAAATAGCTAAAATAGGTGTCATAAGATAAGGGAGACTACATAGTTCGACCTACACCACTAAATATACATGTACCACACTTATTAATGTCCAAAATAGTTAATTGATGCACATTATCTCACTTAATCTCACTTAACTGACAAGAGAAGCAGTTCCAACTCACTTAACTGACCTGAAATAGTAGTTACTAATAATAGTAACAACAAAAATCATTAATTAAGGAATAAATCTCTCACTCAAAGAGGAGGTACACATTCCCCAATAATAGATGAGTTTTTCATGAGGGAGTTGGAATAAATCAAGGATAAATCAAGAATAAATCAAGAAAAATCAAGAACCGGGAGTTGAGTCTTGATCTAAAATTAACAGTTTTCCCTAAAATCTAGGGATGAGGTGCCCTTCTTCTCTATGTGGCCAAATTACGTGAAATAAAGTGTAAATGAATGTATTAACCAAGATCTAGGAGTCTAATCTAGGTATAAACTAATGTAAGTTAGGATTATGCTCCAATAGATTCTTCGTTGCTAATCATTGCACTTGCCTCAACTCCACCATGAATTGACTTAAGGTGTTCACAACAAAACATATATCTGGCT
Organism: Picea mariana; assembly: GCA_032191745.1. NCBI lineage: Eukaryota > Viridiplantae > Streptophyta > Pinopsida > Pinales > Pinaceae > Picea > Picea mariana. Next base: position 44,598 of record JASDQU010243407.1, on the reverse strand, counting down.
CAGTGTTGAAAAAATACATAAGGACCCTATCAACTTCCTGTATATCCTAGGATCCACCAACTTTGAATCTGAAGTGATAACTTTCTTCAGATTGGTAACCAGAGGTTTATCCATCGGTCTAAAATCCTCCATCTTGAATCTCCTCAAGATCTCCACTACATACTTCCCTTGACCATGGAAGATCTTCCCTGATACCTACCATACCTCTAACCCCAAGAAATAATGCATCAAACCAATGTCCTTCATCTCGAACTAAGTATCCAAATCTACTTTTCACCCTACAATAATTTCCTCTGCACCTGTGAGAAACAAATAATCCACGTACAAAACCAAGATGAGTGGATTTTCCCCAACAAGTATGAAGTACAAGTTAGGATCCACCTCACTCTTGGTAAATCCCATACTGAAATACCATTCCTTGGGTTCTTGTTTGAGTTCATACAAGGATTTCTTAAGCCTACACACACGATACTCCCTCCCATGTAACTCAAATCCATAGGGTTTCTCTATATATATTTCCTCCTCAATAATCCCAT
>JASDQU010243406.1:239203-253925 GCA_032191745.1 Picea mariana | reverse complement strand
ATGTTGAAGATGTTACAGTCTTTCCTCTGAAATTATTTTAATAATTTTAAGACATGTAGCCTTCTGTTCCTTAATATTCTCCTTTGTTAGAAAACCCTTGTCACCCTTCCTTATTGTAATGGAAATATAAGGTTCTCTTTAGATTAAATTCTTATATTCCTCTGTGTGATGTTTTTCTATTTACAATTTCATAAATTATCACTGAACCAGGAAACAGCCTTACTTGTGTTATTATTTTCTGTTTCAAGTTTTAAAGTCGTTTATTTAATATCCGACCCGAATGTCTGAAGTAACAAACTTATCAAAAACTCTTTAATAAAAAAAATATAAAAATCAATTACCCATGATAGTACCAAACGAAAGACAACCAAACATAGAGCCCGGTTTGCAAGACCAAACTAGCATTTTGTTGAATTTGTTTAACACCATCTTACAAACTGCAACGAACCGAACCGAGTTAGAGAGGTCGTGGGCAGCAATAGAACGTGACATAACTATCCAAGAACAAAGGGAAGAAAGATAGAGACAATTGAGAAACCAACTCTGATCTGGTTTTCTTTGTTTCTATATTTTAAAAGACTTATTTTTCTTATGGATTCCTAGACGGTGTGTTTTATAGCCTTAAAACACAAACTCTGGAACAACAGCCGGCAAGGGTAGATGAGAAGCAATGCTCCAACCAAGGGTGACATGGGTTGTGTGTGGCCAAAAAGGAAGCAAGTCGCCAACGGTGACGACAAAAGAAAATGTAATGACTGGAAATAAAGGTGTTTGTATAATAAATAATGAATAATTTGGGGAAAATGTACAAATATAGAAACGGGTGCCCCAGTGTGAAATGCGTGCCCCAGGGAGGGCAAAATTGTCTTGGAAAACTGATGAAGGGTGGGGGCCCCATTGGTGAGTTTCTGTATGAGGTAGGTGAAATGAGGGTAGGTTCGCAGATGGGCAAACTAATTGTGGATGAAATGGAGGGTTCATGATAGTGCAGAGATGCAAGTAAAAAAAATAGAACCATAAAGAGATAATCTGGGAGTCCAGGTGGGAAATCTAGCAAAATGAGGAGAAGGAGTATGTGGCTGATTCACAACATGATGAAAGACTATCGGGACTCCCATCCCTAAAGGGTAATGAAGAACAACATGAGTGTCAAAAGTGCCAAAAGGTGCTATGAATGGGACAACTCATGTGGGTGAGAATGCTACCGGGTTATAGTACCGAAGATGCAAATGGAGGCGTGGGTACTGCAGAGTCGGAAATGAGGAACCTAAAGGCCAATATCAGGGGGTGTGACTGGAAATGTAAATGCAATTCAATGGGAGAGACTACATGCCAGTGTTGAATATATACCTGAAGGGATGATGTTGATGACCGATGAGCAAGTACCTGCACACATAACAACCAAATACCCAAAGTGAACGATATATGAAGAGAATCAAAGATATGAGCATGTATTTGACAAATGTGACCATGTGCGTGCGTACCTGACCATGATATGAAAAAAAGGCACCTCGAGGGCTCAGGATGAAAGGTGACCCAGGGACAGCTATGATGTAGGTGGCAGGACGTTGATCCCGTGGCTAAAGACGGTTTGAAAAATGGACACCTTGGGCTCCCGGAATGGTGATTGGAAGTTTGGCAAAAGGCCTATATATAGCTGTAGGGCCCACATTGCTACCTCATTTGTACCTACTGCAACAGTGACTAGACGAGCAGATTTCAGAGGAGATTTGGAGATTCAGGGAGGATGAGGCAGACGATCGACGTTCTGCGAGTTTTAGGTTAGTGGTCTGAACATCCTGCATAGAAATAGGTTTTCAATTTTTGGGCAGGGTAGGTACAAGGGGCCGTACAAGGGGTTTGAGGGGATTTTTTATAGGATGTGGTCCCACATGCGTGGGTGATTCAGTGGAAGGCGCGCCTACGTGCATGCCTATTCACTGAATATGTGCACATGGGTGCGCGGGTAGAGTAATTTAAGGCGTGCCCAAAGGGCGCGCCTATGTTGTGAACAGGCACGCATTAGTGCGCGCCTGTGGTTTTGACAGGCGCACACTAGAGCGCGCCTGTATGGTGGACAGGCGTGCTCATGAGTCCACCTGTGAGGAAAACAGGTGCGCATCAGTGCGCCCCTGTGCAGTGGACAGGCGTGGATATGTGCGAGCTTGTCTAGTGAGCAGGCGCGCATGTGTGCGCGCCTGTGGGTAATAAAACCGCGCCTAGGAGGCAAGGTTGAAGGGTGAAAAATGAGTCTTTTTTATGCATTTAATGGTTGCATAAGCTGATATAGGACTCTGTGTTGTGTGCAAGTGGCCAGCAGTGACTATGGTTGTTCAGTGGCGTGAGCGAGACTGGTCGCAGTTGCGAGATGCTGTGGCCAATGCAGGGCCTGAGGTGCGAGCGACTTTAGCAACCTGTCGGTTGTTAAAGTTCTTTGAGTGCCCATTGATATGGGCACAGGAGTACTTACTACAGTTCCTGCTCCAGATGTGGAGTCCAGAGCTGCACTGCTTCCTCGTGCGAGGAGATCAGATCCCCTTCACTGCGGTGGAGGATGTATATTTTTTGACTAGGCTCCCCTTCCGGGGAATGCCACTGTCGACAGAGCCTGTGTTGTCGAGGGATACACCCCTTGCTATGATCGTTGAGCGATATTGCTCAGGTGAGAATATCATGTCTGGGACTGTAGTGAGTGTTACTGCTATAGACTCCCTGGCGCATCGTTTCATAGCGGCGATGATTGTTCGCGTGTATGGGTCACTTGCAACCCAACGGATTAGTGGTGGCCAGYTGTTGGTGCTGGAGAGGGTGGTGGTGGGCCGTGAGCAGTTTTCATGGGGGMTGATTCTACATGCACGGATGATCGCGCAGTTGGATCAATGTCTGTCCACAGGTACAGGAGAGTTCGCGTTTGGTTCGATCCTGGTAGCTTGGTTTTTGGAGAGGGTGTCGATGTTGCGCCCGAKGGTTCTACTAGAGGTGCCTGGGGCACGAGAGCCGCAATTGAGGCGGTGGTATATAGTTTTGGTTCACCACGGTGGTGGCAAAGGTGGCCATTATTTTTCAGCTCAGGCGGCCCAGATATGCCGGCAGATGCCGCAGGTGATACTGCAGTATCCCTATGCTGGGGTTGACTTCCGGGGGAACCCGGACATGGTGCTCCCTCCTAGGGAGGCTTTTGACCATCGAGGTATGTTGAGCATTGTGTATGTTTTTGAGTTATGTTATCGTTTGAGATATCAGTTCAGATGTGTGTGATATAGAGGCTGATACGATATTTTGTTTGTTGTTTGTTGCATGTGCAGATGTGGCACCTCGTGAGCGCGAGGTGGAGTTGCAGAGAGTGTTATTTCAGCGAGAGCTGGAGAGACTGCCGCGTGGAGAGAGATGTCGGCGGGACAAGGCCGCAGGGCAACCAGCAAGGCCCAAGAGGGCAGCGAGGAGGCGCCGGTTCGATGATCCTGGTGCGGGGCCATCACACGCTCCTCCAGCAGCGGCCGGAGTTGATTTTGATGATATACACCGTCGTCTAGAGACGGTGTTACAGGACGTGCCTGAGGGCATGTGGATACGCATCCAGGATGAGGGATTCCTGGAGCAGTGTATAGGAGTACCGCCACCATGGCGGTCTATAGTGCGACGAGCAGCTGTGCTTGCCACCATGACTAGTGGATGCCTGCCCCTGGGGCAGGAGGGTCCTATAGGTGGCCCTCCTCCACCGCCTGGGGCAGGTGGGGGTGGGCCACCACCTCCTCCGGAGGGAGGAGAAGGTAGGGGTGCGATAGAGGCACCCTGATGTATGATGTATACTTTTTGATTGTATATAGGCTGGTGAGCTGATTTTTGTACCGAGGTGTGGCACTGGCCTGCGGGCATATGTATTTTTGTATGTAAACATTCAGATGGCCAGAGAGGCCGTTATATATAGATGAGTATACATTTTTTGAGATTCTGATGTTGTCTACATGTATTTTTTGTTGATGATGATGATGTCTATTCTATCTATATGCTGTGACAGGATGTATGAGATGTGTTATGTATGTGTAGCTTGATGTGATATATGCCAATCTAACACCATGTTAGCTATTTCATCTGTTGTTTGATTCAACTGTCTTGAAATATGTGTAAATGTAATGGAATCAAAATGTCGAGATAACAGTCTAACCTGCAGGCATTTGCGAAAGAGGCACGGATCGCGTACATGGTAAACATTGTTGAGCTGGAGAACGACTAGTTGAGAGTCGAGGAAGATGCTAAGGTGGTGAATATGATGACGTTGGGCATCGGCCAGGAGGCCAATGACCGCAGTGTATTCGGTCTGGTTGTTGGTTGCTGGCCCCAAACATATGCTGCTTGAATGTAGCATTTCATGTGAGGGGGTGTAGAGAGCCCAAGTAGCCGAAGCGAGATTTTGTGTCCAACGGCTGGCACCGTCAGTGTAGCCAATGTGGTAGGCTGGTGGAGGAAGCATCTATCAATAGCACAAATGATAGTTTAGACGAGAGGGTAGGAGAGAAAAAATATTAAAAACACTAAACAAAAAAGTAACCTAAAGTAGAATGACTACTTCTAAGCATAGAATTTCTTGAGGTATAACCCATTGACGGGTTCCCTGAGTGAGAGGCCTTCGGGGGAGGCCAGGATATATGCGCCTTTGGTGAGGCAATGTTGGATGATGTAAGGGCCATGCCAAAGTGATTCGAATTTGCCATGGCCAAAGGTATCATGAGCGATATCATAGGCCAAGACGAGGTCGCCTTCGTGAAATGACCAAAGGTTGACATGGCGATCAAAGGTAGCCTTGGATCGTTTTTTAGCTGCCTCATTGTTCTGTAATAAAGATCAACGATATTCATCCAGAGACTCCAAGTTCAGCAAGCGCTGCTCCATTGGAGCAGTGTCAGGTAAAAGCTCAATTGTGGTGCGTAGGGTGGGAATTTCCCACTCAATGGGAAGAGTTTCCTCGACCCCATGGACTAAATGAAATGGCGTGAAACCTGTAGTGGTCTTTACTGTCGTTCGATAAGCCCATAGCGCAGAAAATAACATATGATGCCAATTGGTTTTATGTTTATTAACCGTGCGCTGTAACATGGTCTTGAGGAATTTGTTCACTGCCTCGACCTGTCCGTTTGACTGAGGGTAATATGGTGAGGCAAACTCGTGAGAGAAAACTAATCGAGATGAGATTTCGACGAAGATCTCATTCTCGAAGTGTTTCCCATGGTCAAAAATAAGTTGGAGTGGTACTCCAAAACGGGATATGACGTGGTTAAAGAAAAAACGCGCTGCAGTATCAGCGGTGTTGTTGAAAGTGGGCATAGCTTCAGCCCATTTGGTGAAGTAATCAACAGCGACAACAATGTATTTGTGACCATTGCTGGAGGGTGGATTACAAGTCATAAAGTCGATGCCCCATTTATAGAAAGGGCCCGCAGTAATGACTGGGTGAAGAAGAGCGGGGGGAGATCGGGCTTTGTTGGCATAGAGCTGACATTGCTCACATCGTTTCACGGCATGAATGCAATCATGAAACAGGGTAGGCCAAAAATAACCGGCTCGAATAATCTTCTGAGCCGTGGATATACCTGAAAGATGGCCCCCACAAACACCGATGTGGTAGTCATTTAAGACTCTATCGGCTTCGTCAATAGTCAGGCAGCGACGAAGGATGGTGTCGATGCCCCTCCGGTATAGGATGTCTCCGATGAGGAGATAGCGGGGGGCCTGATGGTGAATGCACCGACGATCATCTCATGATAAGTGGTTACCGAACTTTTGAGTTCGTAGGTAGACGAGAAGGTTTCCATACCAAGGATCATCAGAAGTGATGTAAAAGAGATGTTCGTCAGGAAAGTCAGTGTTGACGGGGGCACTGGGTGTGTCAGAGGGGAGGGTCGTGACAAGTTCAGCGATAACGAGGGCCTTCTTACTCTTAGGTGTGGAGAACTCGAGCTCGTATTCCTGAAGGATAACGATCCATTGAGCGAATTTGTCGCTAACTTGTCGACGGCTGAGAAAATACTGCATAGGGTTGGAGTCTGCGACGACCTTGGTGGTGCGAAGCAGAATGTAATGACGCAGTTTCTGGACTGCGAGGATAACTGCAAGAGCAAGTTTCTCTTCGTGTTTGTACTTCAAGGGTGGTCCTGAGAGGTTCTTACTAATGTAGTAAATGACGTGTTCATAATGGTCATCTCCAAGCTGGACGAGGATGCCGGCTACTAATACAGTTGATGCTGATACGTAGAGGATGTAGTCGTGATTATAGTCAGGTGCACTAATCAAAGGTGCATCTGAAAGCGCTGCTTTAAGATCGTCAAATGACTGTTGGGCATAGTCGTCCCAATGAAAAGGGATGTCGTGACGTAGTAAGTGAAGGAAACCGTGTGCGTGGATGGCGTAATCAGGAACAAAGCGTCTAAGAAAGTTAGCTTTGCCCTGTAGACTCTGAAGTTGTCATAAATTCCGAGGAGGTGGAATTTCGGTGATAGCTTTGAATTTAAGGGGGTCAACGGTAATGCCGCTTTGGGAAACGATAAAACCGAGGAGGCACCCTGCGGTGACGCAGAACACGCACTTGAGAGGATTCAAGCAGATGTTGTACTGGCGACACCTTTGAAAGATGATTCGTAAATCATCAAGGTGTTGGGTGCGTTTCTTGGATCGAGCGGTGAGGTCATCCAAGTAGGCGAGGATGATTGCAGCCAGATCATGAAAGATGTATGTCGTGGCCCGCTGGAAAGTTGCGCCAGCGTTTTTCAATCCGAAAGGCATGACACGATATGCAAAAGTACCCCACGGGGTAATGAATGCGGTTTTGTACTGATNTTGGGTGCGTTTCTTGGATCGAGCGGTGAGGTCATCCAAGTAGGCGAGGATGATTGCAGCCAGATCATGAAAGATGTATGTCGTGGCCCGCTGGAAAGTTGCGCCAGCGTTTTTCAAGCCGAAAGGCATGACACGATATGCAAAAGTACCCCACGGGGTAATGAATGCGGTTTTGTACTGATCGACTGGGTGGATTTGAATTTGGTTATAGCCAGAGAATCCGTCCATAAAGGAGAGAGCCTCATGGCTAGCGCAGTCGTCGATAATTTGATTGATGAAAGGCGTTGGGAAGTTGTCTTTTGGACATGCGTTATTGAGATCGCCAAAGTCAGTGCAAACGCGGATAGTGCCCTGTTTTTTGTCGACGGGTACAGGGTTGGAAACCCATGAAGTGTAAGCGATGGGGCAAATAAATCCGGCCGTATGTAATTTATCAATTTCGGCTTTGATAGCCGCGGCCTTGGATGGGTGTAGTGGTCACTGTTTCTAGCAAACTGGTGTGATGTTCGGCCAGGTGTCGATGCGATGTTCGATAATAGAAGGATTGAGGCCAGGCATTTCTGTGTATGACCAGGTGAAAATATCCCGATATTCCTGGAAGAGGGCTTTATATGCGGCGATTTCCTGAGGAGTGCAAGCAGCTCCAATGATGATTTCTTCAACGATGCCCTGTTTAATGGAAATGTCGATTTTGATGGTGGGGGAAATGTTGGCTAGATTACCTTCTTCAAAAGCGTCGGGTGCAGGAATGGGATTGTGCAACCAATCGATAGGCCCAAATGGGAGAAAATATTTGGTTTCGACCGCGTAAATGGGGTTTTGGCTAGGAGGCATGAGGGCTTCCTGTGGAAGGAAGAGTGCACGATAGTGTAGTGCGTCCCAGGGAGAGTCCAGGCATTGTAGCTCTTCCAGTATTTCTTCATCGCATTGGAAACGATGGAAATATAATGGATCGTGAGGAGTGATCTCAGTGATAGTGTGATTGCCCCCTGCTGAAGAAATAGAGGGGGTAGTGCTAGGAGATGGTGAGGGTTCACTCGACATAAACCATATGTTGAAGTACTGAGGGGTACCCGTGGTGGTTGGGTGAAGAGTTTCCCTAGGGGAACGAGTAGGAGAGTTTGGTGGGTTACGGGGTAAATCCTCAGATACGTCATTTAAGAACCAAGGAGGTGTTGGGAGTGCCTCAGGTTCAGGCGAAATGACCTGAAGAACCTCGAGTGGCGAGGTAATGTTAATTATTACTTCTGCGATTTGGTGACGCAGGGTTAATTGACGTTGCCTGTACGCAAGGATCATAGGACACTGGTATGTAAAATGAGCCAACGAATCGCAGAGAGAACAAGGGCATCTCAAGCGTTCATTGACTGAAGTGGTGACATAACTAATGTTAGTGATGTTTGTTGTAGAGGGTGTAGTAGGGCGTGGGTTGTTCTGAAATTTCTGGTGTACCGCAGCTAATGTTTGTCGAAAGCGTGGCAGTGCTGGGCAATGGTGGGTGTAATGGCCATACTCTGAAAAGATAGCGCAAGAAAATTTGGTCCTCAATCCTTTACTACTGGAAGGTTGGGTGGTAGTAGGACTAGCAGTAGTGATGGGTGTTGTGGGAGTGTGATTGAGGGGAATCAAATTCCGTAATTCCAGTAGTGATGGGCAGTTGTTGGATTGGTGACCCTCTTTCTCACATAGTGCGCAAGGTGGTGGGATGCGTGGAGGAAGTGGAGCTGTGGGCTCCTTCTTTTTTCTCCTACCCTTAGATGGAGCAGGGGGGGTAGGGAGTATGGGGGTAGTGGGGTTGAGGACGGGAATCATCATGGGGAATCCTTCCTGTGGAGGAAGGGATGGGTGAGGGACCATCTCAGGTTGATGTAAATACCGCACTGGGATTTCTAACACCANCAAATTCCGTAATTCCGGTAGTGATGGGCAGTTGTTGGATTGGTGACCCTCTTTCTCACATAGTGCGCAAGGTGGTGGGATGCGTGGAGGAAGTGGAGCTGTGGGCTCCTTCTTTTTTCTCCTGCCCTTAGATGGAGCAGGGGGGGTAGGGAGTATGGGGGTAGTGGGGTTGAGGACGGGAATCATCATGGGGAATCCTTCCTGTGGAGGAAGGGATGGGTGAGGGACCATCTCAGGTTGATGTAAATACCGCACTGGGATTTCTAACACCATATTAGGTAGTGTGAGTGTTGCGGCTACCTGGAAAGCTTCTATACCGGGTGGACGGTAAAAGAAGGGAATTTGAGTGAGGGGTTGGGGAACTGTCTCCCAACTGGGACTATGCCCCTGAGGGGATGTGGATTCGTGGACGGTTGGGTCCGACGAGTGCGCAGGAGGCTCCGGCTAGAGTGGTTCTGCGACTATTGAGACGTTGGGAATGACTGAAACCTCCTGAGGAGGAAGAGCATCCTCCGTGTGAGTTCCGTTAGATGAGACGACGCATACTTGATTAGGAGGGAGGAGTGGTGGTGCTCCATGGTATGTCCCTAATAAGGATGGATCTTTGAAAATCCCAGGACCCATCTCTACGAGTGGGTAGGTGTCCCAGTTTGTGTGAATGAGGGGAAGAATGTTATCGAGATTGGCAGATGGGTTAGGCTCATAATGTGAGACTTGGTCGATGGTCACAATTTTCTCATTGTGAGGGAACATGATTGTCCGAAAGACATAAGATGCCACTGCCTTCATAGCATACATGTAGCTACGTCCAAACAAGATATTTTAATCGAGTGGGGCGTCGATAACTTCGATATCAATGAGAATGGTTTTGCCTCCGAGTTCAACGGGGACATTTTGGAAGAGCCCTTCAGAATATGATGGTCGTCTGTCATAATCTCTTAATGTGATGGCGGAGGGTACGAGTTTCGAGGAACCAAGTTTCTTCCATATTGTTTTGGACATGATGCATGTAGATGCCCCCTCATTGATGATACACCGATGGACGGTGATGTTTCGTATTTTTACTGGTATTTGAATAGCGACCAGGGCGGGAAGACGAGGTTCATTGTTGTCGAGATCAAAGGTGATAAGTCGAGTATCTGCAGGATCGACTACCCCCAAGGTGCAAAGCAGTGATTTCCGTTGTGTAGGACAAGTCTGGAGAACTTCCAAGACTGACATGGCAGCCGGGGATTGCGCTAAGTCGTCTACTAGGCTGTAGTTATAAGTGGCCCTAGCCTGTGGGTTGTGGACATTCCTGCACAAGGGGATGCGAGGGATGTGAAGTGGTGCTTCGGTGGAAGGGCGAGGGATCACCAATGGGGGTCCCGTCGGTGTGGGGTTGGTCTCTGAAGAGATAGGGGTAGACTCAGCTGGTGTCTGATACTGACGATTACGTGTTTGCAGAAGAATTTCTTCCTCACTGGTGAGGAGAATCGTTCGCTCTGCTGGATTGTTAGGGTTGTGGTATTGACCCACCTGAGGTGGGGGATGCTCCATGTCCTGTTGGGTGTTTATCACCCCTTGATGTGGGATAGGATTTTGCAGGATGTTGGGAGGGGGTTGTTGCACATACTGTTGTGGCACCTGTTGAGGGGTAGTTTGTGCAGGGGTATGGGGAAGACTCCCTGAGTCTTTCAACCATTTGAAATCAGCGATCTGGGGGCAATGGTGAGTGTAATGACCGAACTCACCACTAAGATCACAAGGATGGATGGTTTTAACATTATTTTGCCTTGGGCGTTTGTTGTTATTATTGCCCCCTTGGGGGTTTTGGTTCCCTTGGTTCTGGTTTCCCCCAGTGGGTTGGTGTTGTGGGGGTTGATTCCCACCTTGACCAGGGTTGTTGTTATTCCTGTTCCGTCATTTCTTCTTGGCATTGTTCGAAGGGTGAGTTGGGTTGGCTGTGTTCAACTGTTCAAAATTTTGGTATTGTTGAGCAGCAGAGGGTTGAACAAAATTGACCCCTGCATGAGGATGGGGGGGAACCAGGGGTTGTGGAGGATCAAGAAACAGGAAGTATGGATTCTGTGGTGGTACCGCTCCATAAGGTACATAGGAAGGATGCATGCTTTCACTAGTACTATAAGTTGATGTTGAGGGAGTACCACTGGTTGTGGGAAGAGGTGGATGTATGGGAGGTGCCGGTGGAGGTCCACTGATGGGTGGAGGTATAGCAACAGGATATGGCTGTTGATAAGGGGGTGGGGGGTAATAAGGAGTGCCCCCATAGGCCAGTGGATATTGAGGCGTTCCATACATCGGTGGTGGTTGGGGTTGTGGACCATGGTGTGTGGTGGAACCTATTAGTCCGTCTGCTGAGTGAGACATCCCAGGTTTGTCTTGGCCAAATGGCACAGGTTTTGGGAGATCAGAAAGTACTGTGTATAAGTACCCTGACTGTGCATAAATGAGATCATATTGTTGGGCTTTACTGATGGCTCCCTCTTCAGATTGAGGGAAGGTGGAAGCGACATCTTTTCTAAGGAGAGAGACAAGTGATCTAAGAAACCAGTCAAGGCACTGTTGCTTGGTGGTTTCTACTTTACACAAACTACGTCGCCTACGCCACTCATGAATGTGGTCAGAGATGTGGGTGGTTGAGGTCTGTTTGAAGTTAGACAGTAGTTCTAGACCGTTGTCATGGTGGATGGGTAATTGGAAGAAGGTTAAGAATGCTTTGGCCAAAGACTCAAAGGTTGTGTGGGACCCTGATTTTTCTTCGACATACCATTTGGCTGATGGGCCAGTGAGTGTGCGTTGGAATAATCACAGTCTGATGGAATCATCCATAATGCTATTAGAAGAGCACCATAGATGAAAGGTCATGACATGGTTGGCGGGGTCATCCCCTGCCTTGCCTTCAAACTTTGGTATGTATGAAGGAAGTTTGGTTGGCATTGCAAGCCATGTGGCGTCATGCAATATAGGATCATTGGTGAGCTTGGTGAGATCTGGTATGTTGAGAGAGGCCAAATATGGCATTTGTAGTGGGGTGGCATGATTAGTTCCGACCATAGTGTGTTGTGAACCTGACCCTTGATGGTGACTAGGTGGGTTGGTGCTCCCTCTTTGCGAGGAAGTGGGTCCCCCGCTTCCGTGAAAAGGAGAGCGAGTGAATGGATGACCTTCTAAAGTAGACCCAAGTAAGGTAGAACCAAGCAAAGTTGATCCTAAGATGGTAGCACTCACAGGAGTGTGTGAAGGAGGTATCGATGAACGGGTATGACTAGATACTCCTCCTAAGATAGGAGGGAGGTTGAGCAAGTGTCATGAACGACGGGGGTTATGTGGTTCCCCTATGATGTCAGACTAGTTGTGTGAAATGTGTGCAACAAGTGGTGAGGGAAATATAGAAACAAGAGTCTTTGTTTTGACTATTTACACAATATATATATCCAAATCAAACTGTAATCAGATGTGCATTGTACATAAAATGAAAAAGAAGCATATATGTGGGTAAGTGGGTTTTGTCCGCGTGGGGGAATCAAAAGAAATCAAATGCTCATATCCTAGAAGACGTAATGTCCTTCCTCTCAAATAGCACTGGGCCTTCCAATAGTACTCGACAATGGGGTCTAAAGTCACCGGAAGAGAAACTAGTGAAGGGTGAAACAATTATTTATAATGAGGGGTAGAGGGGGCATATCCCTAAAGAGCTGGCGATATTTCCCAATAGCCACACAAAATCCAATCAAGGTGCAATTGCAGCCCACAATCGCCACCTGGGTAGATGTCCTAAAGTTGTTCACTAGGTACCTTGGTCAAAGTGCGGCATTTAGATTTTCAGCCTCAGAAATGGATCACGGGCTGGATCCCGTCCAAGAGGTGGGTGCCTCAAGGGGCGACGCACAGAACAACCGGATCTCTGCCTTCGACCCTTCACGGGTATCTCCCTGCCTTATGGTGATTGGAACACTTGACTTGGAGGATTTGAAGTTCCCTATTTGTCAACTTCTATGTTTGAAAATGTGAGAACTAGATAACGGGGAGTTATTTGGATGCCTATCCCCGAAATCCTACCTAGACTAAAAACTTTTTTTGGCACCTCCCGTGGAGGAAAACTTAATGAGTTTTTTAGAAAGTTTTTAGATGAATTTGTTTTGTGAGGCTGGGGGTGAAAACCAACCTCGTTTGATTTAAAAGTGGGAGTGGATAGTCCTGTCAAGAGAAGATGGGGTGTTTTCGAAATCCCTTTGAGAGGAAACGTACTTAGACCACCATGTTCCGAGAAGAATCTATGTGAGTGAAAGTGCGCCAAATTTTAGTTAATTAGATGTCACCTTGCTGCATGTGGACGTCGCTTGGTCCTTTACAAGAGTTTGATTTTAGTTAGATGTCATTGGTACAACCTTGAGGAATTTTAAAAGTCCTAGGAAACTAGCATGTGGACATGTGGTCCGTTACTATCCTTTAACTCCCTATGTGTGAGTTAATCTAGAAAAAGCATGAAACTATCCTAGATTGAACATGTGGGCATGTATGGGCCCGTTACAAACCTTTAAAATCTCCTAGTTTTTTTATCTAAGAAAGCAAAATTCCATCCACTATCCTATTTTTGTGACATGTGGTCATGTATGGGCCCGTTACAAATTTAACATATGTTTGAAAAATGAAACTAAGAGGGGTCCCAAAAGGGACTTTGTCCTCTCCTACAGGTTTTGAAATTTTGTTAAGGGAGATGAGATTTGTTTTCGCAATCTTTTTCTGGTTCTCAAGATCGCTTGAAGGCGCAAGAGAAGAGCATACTCAAGGATTGTTACTTCAATTTCTAGTTTCAAAATGTGAGGTTAGATGTGATTAAAATTTGATGTTCACCTTAGATTGTAAATCAAAGAAAGCCATCCACGTGGCAAAAAGCAAATAAGGGAAATTGATTTTTATCCACCTAAGTGCCTATGTTTGTTTGACTATCCCCTTTATAAGTTGAGGGGTCTATGTGGTGCAGTATTTAGAGCATACATAACATCATTCTTAAGAAGGAAAATGAGTTTCCCCACATCCCAAGACCTTACAATGTAAAATTTAGTTTAGATGCGTGGCCTCTAGTGTAGACAGAGGTGCATAAAGCGTAGGCGCGTGATCAGAATTGAGACCAAAAGCGCATGCACACGGAGGAAGATTTTTGTTGAGGCGCATGCGCGCATGATGCACGTCTGTGGGGTGGAATACCCGCACACCTGTGACAAGCGGCCGAGAAAGAAAATCTGGATGGATTTCTCTCAATTCTCTTGTGAATTGACTGGTTAGCAGGTAGGCAGAGGCCAGTTTGTGAACCTGCAAGTTAATGAAACCAAAAGGAAAGAAAAATAAACCCAAATGAGGGAGGAATTGATACCTTCTCCCCAGTATGGTCGCCAATCTATTTGCACCCAATTCCTCACCTTGTGAGCAAATCGAGGGTGTTTACATGCCCAGTTGGGTCTTGCTAAGCATGACAGCTGTAGAGGAAAGGGTTAGGAAAATAACAACAAAACTAAAAGCAAGAATTAGATTAAAACAAAATACAACTATGAGCGTATGGATAAAGAAATAAAAACACAAAAAGACCAATATCACCAATGTTTTTAGGCTGATCAATTGATGAAATCAAAGCACAATGAAGGAAGGGGACTATGAGTCCCTTCTTTCTCCAATGGAAGGCTCTTGAGGCCCTCACAAACTTGCTCTCCTTACAATGAGAAAATGAGAATGATGGTGAAAGAACTCCTAGCACATCCACTCAATGTAGAGGTGGATAGCTCAATGAAATGGTGCTAATGTGTTATTTCTAAGGAGTGAGTCCTTAAAACAATCTAAGCAGCATAACATTACATGAAATTCCTTGAGAAAATGATGTTTCCTCATGGATTTTTATAGCATAGCATTGGGTGATTATGTAACTCCTTTGAGGTGTGAAAAGGGGCTCTTTAGGGCTTAATTAGGTCTTTGACCAGCCTACCATGCGGATTCA
>JASDQU010243406.1:216313-238362 GCA_032191745.1 Picea mariana | reverse complement strand
TGAGACCGTTCAGAGCGATCCATTGGAGAAGAAAGGAACAGGTAGAACCCGACCTTCCATAAGGTGTGTAACAATATACAACTATGTACAAATGAGGCGGGCATGCCCCATGCTCGTGTGATGTAACTCTGACAAAAGATGACGGAAGTGTTGGTGTAGATAACTGCAGCGCCCTCGGGGGCGGTAATAATAAAGGTAGAAGACCATTCTACAAAGAAACATACTCTGAACAATAGGCAATGATCGCGGAAATAAGTAGTGACGATGATGTGGGCATTGATGGCCCTACCAGGTTCATAGGTCTTCGGCAAATGATAAAAAGAACTGCAATAGTCGCAAAGTAACACCCACCATAACATGAGAAAGTGTTGGCGTCGAATGTTATGGGGGGCAACGACAGCAGGGAGCGATGGTGTTTCACCTTGTGCCGTCCGAGATCTCTCATCAAAATGGAGGATGAGAATCAATATACTGTCGCCCTTCTGGAAAAAGTGTGCTACTGTCGACAAAAGGGGAACGCGACTCCCAGAAGCAAAGGGCTTCATCGAATCTACTGAGGTGAGGAAGTGGCAGAGGTACATGGACAAAGTCAAAAAGTAGGAATACTCAAGACTACCCTTGGTTGGAGGGTGTATGATATAATGAGTGGCCGCAACCATGTGACAAGGTCGAGTGTCAGGGGGACACCAAGACCGAGGATAAGGTGTGCCAGAGGTGGGACAAGGTGAACAAATTCAGAGGGTAGAGGCAAGTGACCTGTGAATTATTCTGAAGATATGGACGATGCCGGCAAGGGTAGATGAGAAGCAATGCTCCAACCAAGGGTGACATGGGTTGTGTGTGGCCAAAAAGGAAGCAAGTCGCCAACGGTGACGACAAAAGAAAATGTAATGACTGAAAATAAAGGCGTTTGTACAATAAATAATGAATAATTTGGGAAAAAAGTACAAATATAGAAACGGGTTCCCCAGTGTGAAATGCGTGCCCCAGGGAGGGCAAAATTGTCTTGGAAAACTGATGAAGGGTGGGGGGCCCATTGGTGAGTTTCTGTATGAGGTAGGTGAAATGAGGGTAGGTTCACAGATGGGCAAACTGATTGTGGATGAAATGGAGGGTTCGTGATACTACGGAGATGCAGGTAAAAAAAATAGAACCATAAAGAGATAATCTGGGAGTCTAGTTGGGAAAGCTAGCAAAATGAGGAGAAGGAGTATGTGGCTGATTCACGACATGATGAAAGACTATCGAGACTCCATCCCTAAAGGGTAATGAAGAACAGAATGAGTGTCAAAATTTCCAAAAGGTGCTATGAATGGGACAACTCATGTGGGTGAGAATGCTACCAGGTTATAGTACCGAAGATGCAAATGGAGGTGTGGGTACTGCAAAGTCGGAAATGAGGATCCTAAAGGCCAATATCAGGGGTGTGACTGGAAATGTAAATGCAATTCAATGGGAGAGACTACATGCCAGTGTTGAATATATACTTGAAGGGATGATGTTGATGACCGATGAGCAAGTACCTGCGCACATAACAACCAAACACCCAAAGTGAATGATATCTGAAGAGAATCAAATATCTGAGCATGTATTTGACAAATGTGACCATGCGCGTGCGTGCCTGACCATGATATGGAAAAAAGGCAACCCGGGGGCTCAGGATGAAAGGTGACCCAGGGACAGCTATGATGTAGGTGGCAGGACGCTGATCCCGTGGCTGAAGACGGTTTAAAAAATGGACACCTTGGGCTCCCGGAATGGTGAGTGGAAGTTTGGCAAAAGGCCTATATATAGCTGTAGGGCCCACATTGACACCTCATTTGTACCTGCTGCAATAGTGACTGGACGAGCAGATTTCAGAGGAGATTTGGAGATTCAGGGAGGACGAGGCAGCCGATCGACGTTCTACGAGTTTCAGGTTAGTGCTCTGAACATCCTGCATAGAAATAGGTTTTCAATTTTTGGGCAGGGTAGGTATGAGGGGCCGTACAGGGGGTTTGAGGGGATTTTTTATAGGATGTGGGCCCACATGCGCAGGCGATTCAGTGGAAGGCGTGCCTGCAGGCATATTGGGTAGAACTGAATTATCATGTATGAGCACAGTGCACACCTTTTGTAAGAGATGATGCTTAATAATAATATAAGAAGCATATCGTTGTGGATGTAGCTAAATTTTGGGTGAACCGTGTTAAATATGGTGTCCTTTTGTTTTGGTGTGATGTTTTGTTTCATGTTATTATTATGTTACACACTTAATGAATGAATGGTTAATATGATGGTATTATTTTCTTTGATGGTTCTGTGTACTTGATGGATGGTATAATGAATGAATGTTAAGAATATTGATAAGAATATGTGTAGACATTATAAATTTGTTTGAAGTTCGTACAAAAGTGTCATAGTACATCGATCTATTATCATTATTTTTTGAGATAGGGCTTGACAGTCGCGTCCACAACAGAGAACAGCATGACCACCAAAGGGAGGGGGGTAAGGGGACCCCCTAATACAAATAGGTAGTGGTGGATAGAGGGAAAGGGCCAAGAGGTGTATTTTTCAAAACACTAGCGACAGAACCTTAGGATCAGACCCAGGGAAGCATCAAGAAAGAAGCTAGGACAAAAATGAGACCACAGGTGAAGATGCTAAGGAAACTCAGAATGAGACACAAGGGACCGTGAAGGCCAACGAGATAGAAGGTAGCAACCCATGCAAGCCCAAAACAACAATGATACCCAAGGTAATATTGGAGGACCCACAAACGCAACTCTACAGGGACCAGATGAAGACACATGTGCTCATATGAAAGTTCATGGGGTTATGGCCCACAGAAATAACTCTGTGCAATTGGATCAAATATCACTGGAAGCCAAATGGAGAAGTAGAGCTCCACCTCAGGTCGAAGGGTTTCTTCACAGTAGTCTTCATAAACCTGGAGGAAAGGGATAGAGTCTTTGAGGGAGGTCCATACTTCCATGCCTTAGCTGAAATATACATGCAACCTTGGAAAGAAAATTTTTCCCCGGAAAAAAAAAATGTTCAAAAAGGTATCGGTCTGGCTGAGATTCTATTCCTTACCCTTAGACTATTGTTTTACCTCCACCTTTGAAGTAATAGGAAACAAACTAGGGAAATATTTGAAGACCTCATAAGTGACCCTAAAAGGAAGATACACATTGTATGTAAGAATATGCATAGAGATGGACGTTTCTGGAGCACTCCCAGAAGCCATAAGTCTGGAATTCAGGAATGAGGAATGGATCCAAAACATATATTATGAACAGATCCCCTTTAGATGCAGAAGATGCCATGAACATGGCCACTTTACCAAAGAATTCCCTCTTAATAAAAAGCAGGAAGCGACAAACCCCAAAACACAGTAGGATGAGGAAGGGTTTATAACACCGAACCCTAGGAATAGAGCAAATAAAAAGAAAAATAAAACCTCAACAGGAAATAACTAGGAGACCCAAAGTAAAATGGAAGGAAGGGACCAAACCAAAAAAGGGACAAAAGATGAAAGTGACTTAGAAAAAGTTCAAGAGGTCAGAGACCAAGCAACAAAAGAGCCTACCAACCAGCCAAGCAACATGATGACACATGGGAGTTGCACAACTCCGATGGATGGAGAAACAAAAGATGATAACACTGCCATGCAAGATGCAGAGGGAGATGCAAAGATGACCCCAAGCGAAGTAGGCACATAAGACCTTGATCTTAGAGACTTGGTGGAAAGGGAAGGGATAAACCTTCCTAACATATTGGAACAATGGAAAAGGCAAGGAGTTGACAACGTACCAACAGAGAAACTCGACCTCATCCAATACATGTTTCTCCTACGGGAAGAAGACAAAGCCAGAGGAGAAAAATGCACACATGGGGAGATATGACACCTATGATTCAAAGCCGCCGAAGGACAACAACAACTATCACCCAAGAAAATGAGGAGAAAAAAAGGTAGGAAATCAAACAGCATAGCCCTACAGGAGTTGGGAGTGCTACTGATAAATTCAGGTAAGATCAAGAAACTCTTTTCCCACTCCCCCCCACATGTTTAAGTGAAGGTCATAACTTGGAATATAAGAGGCCTAAACAACCCAAGAAAGAAAAGAATCCTTAGGAATAAACTAAAGTAGGAACAACCAGATCTTTGTTTCATTCAAGAGACAAAATGCACTACAGAAAAAATAGAAGTAATCAGTAAACAACACTGCCACAAGTACAACATGGTATCCATCAAAGACCACCAAAGGTTAGGCGACATTCTCACTTTGTGGAACCAACAAATTCTAAATCTAATAGCAGTTGAAGCAACCAAGTACACCCTAATGATATGCATGCAAATCATTGAAAACACAGAGGAGATTCTCTACACTAATGTGTATGGGCCCCAAGGGCCAGAGGAAAAGAGAGGAATGATCTGAGACCTAGATACAAAATCTTGATCCACCAACCTCCACTAGATCCTGGCAGGGGACTTCAACATAATCACCTCACTTGCGGAGAAGAAAGGTGGTACAAGAATATTGGATCAGGATGCAGAGGATTTTTCAAAGCTCGTCGACAGAGCAGAGCTGATAGATCTCAAAACTAAGAATGGCCAATTCACCTGGAACAATAAATGGATGAACCAGTTTTAGGTAGCTACAATACTCAATAGATTCCTTATATCAGATTCAATCATTATGTAGGGGATAACCTTAGATTGCAACATCCTCCCCTGGGGTGGATCTGATCACTGGCTAGTGCAATTGGAAGAAGGCTTCCAAACAACACCAAAGAACAGACCCTTCAGATTCGAGAAATTCTGGATTGATCACTCGACTTTCAAGGAAAGAATCAAACAGTGGTGGTGGGAGGAGAAACCGGAGGAAGGGACAAGGATGTTCAAACTTCATAAGAAACTTAAGTACATCAAAAACAAGCTCAAAGAGTGGAACATGGATGCGGGAAGGATATACTGAAGACTAGAAAAAGGAAGAGATCCAAACGACCCAAGATTGGGAGGCGCGATGCCAGCAGAAAGAAACACTCTAGCGTCAAAAGTCCCACATCCGATGGCTAAAGGAGGGAGAGTGAAAAACCAATTTTTTCCATAGAACAACCATGGCCATAAGAGCCCACAACAAAATCCTGAAGATCAAGGACCAAGATGGAATTGAGCATGAGTCACATCAGGAGATTGAAACCGCTCTGGTCAAACACTTCCACGGGATAGCCCCAGAACCTCACCAAGATAGATCAGAGGCCATTCAAAGGATAACCCAACATATTCCACACATGGTCACAGAGGAGCAAAGCATCTCCCTAAACAAACCTATTACCATGGAAGAATTTGACCAGGCTCTCCAAGAAATGCCCAATGGGAAAGCACCAAGTCCAGTTGGCTTCACAGTGGAGTTCTTCAAAGCCTGTTGGGAAACCATCAAACATGATGTTTACAAGGTAGTAGAAGAATCTAGAAGGTCTGCCTCCATCCTTAAAGCACTAAACACCACAATGATCACACTATTACCCAAAGAAAATGAAGCCAAAACCCCTGATCGATACAGACCTAGCAATTTGGTTTACAAGATAATCTCCAAAGTCATAGAAAATATACTGAAACCCCTCCTACCTTCACTGATCTCACAAGAACAGGCAGGCTTTGTGGAAGGAAGACAAATAATGGACAACATCATCCAGGCCCATGAGATCATTCACACCTTGAAGCTTCAGAAGAGGGGGGGAATGATAATACAATTGGACCTAGCAAAAGCTTATGATAAAATTAGCTGGAACTATATGGTCAAGACTTTAGAAGCCTTTGGTTTCACCCAGCACTGGATCAACTAGATTGTCAATCTTGTATCCAAAACAAGCTACTCGATACTAATCAATGGAGCCCCAACCAAACCTCTCTGGCCCACGAGAGTTATCAAAAAAGGAAACTCATTGTCCCCCTTCTTGTTCATTATGATGATGGAAGGCCTCAGCTGGAGCATAAAGAGCAAAACCGCAAATGGGGAAATAATAGGGCTCAAACCCTTCAAAAACTTCCCTACTTCAACACACCAATAGTTTGTGGATGATACCTTACTCCATGACATACCCACAGTCAAAGAAGCCAAAGCCTACAAATGAATCCTAGAAGATTTTGGGGAAGCCTTGGTCGCTGATATCAACCACTCCAAGTCGATGATCTTCTTCTTCAATACCAATCCAACTATCCAAAGGAATTTGACCAACATTCTAGGCTTTGAACGAAAAACAATCCCAGCCAAGTATTTGGGGGTTCCATTGACAGACAAAGTGTACAAAATGTCAACTTGGGAAGGAGTAATAAAGAGGTTACATGAGCGGGTAAAAAATTGGACATATAGATCTCTCAATCTAGCAGGTAGACTGATCCTAACCAAGTCTATTTTACAAGCAATCCCAACCTTTATGATGTTTGTCTTCCCCACTCCACAGGGGATCCTACAGAAAATAAGAGCCATCCAAAGGGACCTCCTATGGAAAGGTGTGGAAACAAAGAAAAAATGGGCCTTGGTGGCTTGGGAGAAAGTCTGCAGGACAAAAAGCAAAGGAGGCCTGGGGCTACAAGACCCAAAAATGACCAATAACACATATGGGGCAAAAATATGGTGGCATTGGGTCAAATAAACTACTACACCTTGGGTAAAACTATGGAAGGAAAAGTATGCCCTGGACATGCATGATTAGGACAGAATCTGCGTCGGAGGAACCAGGGAAGGGTCGGCTATATGGAATCTATCCTGGTGCAACAAAGCCTGGATTCAGACACACAACTTCTGGGAAATCAGGAATGGCAGAACAACCAGATTCTGGGAGGACGCTTGGCAACAGGAACCGAGGATGGAAAACCTAGACAGAGGGATTCTCCAACATGAGCTAATCACGCAAGGTAAAATCAACATCTACTAATGCTGGAAATAGGAAACTGCAACACATGGAGAATCTGGGACAATATTATTCCACAGAACAATGATACACCCACAACAACAGTAAAAGAGGTGGAGGAGGAACTGGGAAGATGGAAAATAATAGTCACGGAAGGAGAGGACCAGTTGAGGTGGGGATAAAAGGATGGAGGGGAATTCAACTTGAAATAATTCCGACACTATATGGTGAACCTAGACCAAGAAGACCCAGCAGAACACTAGGATAAGCTTTGGAACTACCCACAATGGAAAAAAAAAAAAAATTCCAATGGCTAATACTACACAATTGCATTCTAACTTGGGATAACCTAAGGAAAAGGGGATTCACATGTCCATCAAGATATCATATTTTTCAAGCCCGAGAAGAAACAACAAACCACCTCCTCGATGAATGTGCCTACACTATAGACCTTTGGAACTGGGTGGAAAGTATATTCTACCAGTCCGACAGGATCCGAGGTAACATTGTCGCAACCATCAATCTCTGGAAAGAGAAATACAATGAACAAGAAGAGGTGAACCTATGTTGGATCCCCACCCTAGGAATGATCATATGGTCGATATGGAAGGAAAGGAACTGATGCATTTTCAGAAACCAAAGCTGGCCCGAAGGGAAGATCAAGTAAACAATAATCTCCACGATACGAGGGACGGTGCAGAGCTCTAATTGCCAGGTAGGTAGAGCGCAACCCACTGATCAGGATTTCCAAGTCCTAGATATCTTCCACCTAAATGGTGGACGCAACCCCAATTAGTGCATATGGTCATCGCAACTCCAAGTAGGTGAGCACAACTGGAAACCGCCACCTTTAGGCTCCCTCAAGTTGAATTTCGAAAGTTGAATTTCGACAGGGTGGTGAAAGGCAACCCAAGCAGAACAAGTTTGGGAGGAGTAATCAGGGATAGTAAATGAAACATCNTGATCAGGATTTCCAAGTCCTAGAGATCTTCCACCTAAATGATGGACGCAACCCCAATTAGTGCATATGGTCATCGCAACTCCAAGTAGGTGAGCACAACTGGAAACCGCCACCTTTAGGCTCCCTCAAGTTGAATTTCGAAAGTTGAATTTCGACAGGGCGGTGAAAGGCAACCCAAGCAGAACAAGTTTGGGAGGAGTAATCAGGGATAGTAAATGAAACATCATCTGACTGTATGCTGGAAGTCTGGGAAACTCAACCAACAACGCCAATGAATTCAGAGCCTTAGAGACTAGCTTGGAGATTCTAAGTCGGGAGGGGATGACAAACACCATAGTGGAAGGAGATTCTGTGCTGGTGATCAACATAGTAAGAAAACTCCAAAACAGTACCAAAATTGGAAAAATCCAGAAGCACTAGCAATTGGCCCACCTACTGCAAAAAATCCAAGAGCACTTGCAGATAGGGATCACTGAGGAGTTGCGCTAGGTTCGGAGGTCAGCAAATGGTCTGGCGGATAGAATAGCGAATGAGGGGGTCGATAACGAAGGTCCAAAACTGAACACAATCTGGAGCAACATCCCGCAATGTCTATTCTGAGGAGATTGCACCCAACTTGCGGCAAAATATTGGGACAACAGTAGTAGTATGGAAGATTACAGCAAGAATGGAGGCACATCAGGCACTAAAGGGCACATAGGTTCCAGGCAGAATCTGATTGCCCAACAATCAAACAAGGCTACAAATGCAGACACAGATCACACATCAGGTGAAAGAATGACACCAAGGTCCTGTCAATAGAAATAAGTACAGAGGCTACCCTTGGGAAAGCAGAATAGATAACCCGTAGGCAGTGAAGAACGAAGGACGAAAGGGTTCACCAGGGCCAATTCTGGGCACACCTCACCCAAGTACCATTATGGGACAAGGAAATGAATGGTGTACAATGCGCAAGGAAAATAATTGGTACAGGGATTACAACAAGGTCATCAAGTGCACATGCTCTGGAACAGAGGATACTGACCAAAAGGACCACCTTGATGAGAAGGCCATGATTGAAAGGATGGGACCATAGCTAGGCTGGCTCCATAAAAGAAGGTATAACAGAAAGAACCACATACTGGAGCAAAGAAATTATAGGGGCCACCTTACATACCAGAAAGAGGTGAAGCAAAACAGGGGAAGAACCCAATGTAAAAACTACCACCTGCAAGTGAAGATGGTATGCATAAAGAAAACCAACAGTAAGAAAGGCCCCCAGGGGAATGAACCTCCGTAGAATGCCCGAAGGATGACAAGAATCAAACAGGTAGCCAGGGAAGAAAAGAGTACCTTCCTCAAGAAGGTAGACATAAAGGGGAAGATGATCATCAGAATGTGGGAGAGCGAAATCAACAATGCTCGTAGGGGAAAAGCCTGGACAAAACTAACTCAGGAAGTAGGGGGGATAAGGGACCCTGGAGCCACACAACCCAGGACAACTCTCTACCAGAGGATGGTGGAGGAAGCCTGGAGAACAAAAATGTTGATAGGTAAGATGTGTGTGAACCGGAGGGATACCAACAGGAAAGAAACCAAAGAACAAAAGAAGGTGCTTATAGGTATTATGAACCACCTCAGCAACTTGGAGGCGGGGGAAAAGGGACTTACGGAGGACCAGAGAAGCCAGCAAGAAAAACTGGAGCAGATGGCAGGGAAATTCCAACTCTATTTACGCTATGTCCACCATATAGACATTACTCCAGCCGATAGAAATGGAACCCCAATGTGCATCAGAAAGATACGCATGGTGGAGCAAAGGGAGGAGAAAAAGACAAGGTAGGAAGGAGATGAAGAGAACCCCATCAACCTATACTAGCGCAGGACGATCCCTGGTCAAGTCTCTCAGTGTAGGAGCTAATCCCACTATTCTTATGCTTTCTCTGTTTTCATTATGCTGGCGTTTTTCAAAATGGATTACGGAGGTTTGGGTCAATTTCCCATGGTGGTGACCAGGCCTACCCTGCTATATTAGACATTGCATACCTGGGACCCCAGATCTGGTTTCCATTCTGGAATATCTTGGGATTCCCTGCATCTTTTTTGTACTATAATTTTCTACAGTAATAAATATTCTCACACTCATTTACAAAAAAAATAAATATTGATAAGAATGAATGCCTCACATCCCTTCATGACTATGGAAACCTCATTCTTGTAGTCCCCATAGATACCTCAGGTGAGACTTCACCTGCTTCCAGGTGATGTCGAAAGGGTCGGTATCTTTAGGGTTTTGTTGGTGAATTAATGTTGAACCCCGGGTCTTCCCACTGCATGCTAACAAATGGTTTTGTTGTCAGGATCGAGATCTATGACTGAGGGGAATGTGGAGGCCGACTAATGAAGAGATTAAACAATGGCTAGAGGTGAGAGAACATAATTTTTTCAAAAGTCAAAATAAGAACCCACCGATCAATTCAGAATAATGGTTGTAGAGGTATGTATTCATAGATTTACATGAGATTTTATTTGTTAACTTCCCAAATATTTTGATCAAGTGGTTAGAGAGGTTAGTTGAAAATAAGGAAACATTTCACATTGTTGTTCCAAGAATTTGGAACCCTGATTTGATTCAGCGGGTTAATACAGTAAGCATTAAGATATCACACACATTTTATTTTTGG
This sequence comes from Picea mariana, assembly GCA_032191745.1. Lineage (NCBI taxonomy): Eukaryota > Viridiplantae > Streptophyta > Pinopsida > Pinales > Pinaceae > Picea > Picea mariana. The sequence goes on along the minus strand of JASDQU010243406.1, from coordinate 227,835 downwards.
ATGGATAGTATATTAGGGGGTCATATTACTGAATTTTCTATATATTGTACCCAGTCATATAGTGTTGGTGAAAGAGAATTCTTTAAGGGTGTGTGCAGAAGATACTTGAAATTATTATCTACTTGGATCAAGATGTTTCTTTGTGATAAGGGAGTTATGAAGATGGAATCTAACTTCCCTAGTAGCTAAGCACCTTCGTACACATAGGGGACTAGGTGATAACCAGAGAATGGTTTGAGTGTATGGAAAAGAGGGATTCAAAAAATAAGGAATGAGGAATAGATGGGTTGAGGATTTTGATAGAAGAATATTGTGTGATGAACGAAGAGATTGGAGTATTGTGTAGAGGACATATATTTCGGTATAGTAGGAAGAGGACTATGGCTGATAGAGAAGAGAAACAAAATGAGACTGAGGAAGGAGACACTGGTGTAATACTCTACATCGAAGGAATACCATGCACAGAAGATCAGGAAAAGGAAACGGATTATCATTTCAATCCAATAGAAGAAGATCCTACTTAGGCCAGACTCTACGTCAAACCCATGACCCCATGTGCATCCCCAAGAACTGAGGTAAGATCTGGAATTTTGTCACTTGTAGTTAGTGAGGGAAGTAAAGATAACAATAAAGGTAGTCATAGTAGTGGAAGTAGTATGCCAAGTTAGAATAAGCTAGTGTCACCAAGGATGAATACCACACAGAGCATGATGGCGGGAGTAGATCCCACTTTGAGGATGCATGTCTTTCACAGAGCAGGTATAGAGGATCTGTTGGCACAAGGGTAGACCCAGGGTTCAGCTCCAAGAGTGCACCAACAAGCCCTAACTATTGGCCCTTTCGGCAACACCTGCGAAGCAGATGCAGTTTGACCTGAAGCACTTATGTGGGGGTTGCAGGACAGAGATGTCTACAACCATAGGGAATATCAAGTGGATCTAACACAGGAACAACACAAAATTCATATATCACTTATCAGCTTAGATCTATTCTGCACATCTACTTATAAGATATAATAAAGTAGTGCAATCACAGTATATCAATGACAGAGACAGAATACCAATCACACACAACACAAAATATACATGTTTCACCCTCTCTCTAGGGCTACGTCAATAGAATTGTGCTATAATATATTAAGGTAAAGCATACATTTCTTGTCTATGCTCTTAGCTAGCAGATCTTATTTCTTCTCCTCTCTCTCTCTCCCCTCCCTGTGCACCCAGCCGCAGAGTTGATCTTCGCACCCAGATGAAGATATTACAATACCAGAAGGCTCTCGTACTCAACACTTCTTTCTCACACACTACTACTCACTCGATCACACAACAACAAAGACAACAAAAATAATCATAACACCAACACCAACACATCCCAGGTCCTTTAGACCTCTATTTATACATTACAATAGCTCACTGACATCCTTAGGCCGAAACCTAGGTGTCCAAAAACACTAAATACCAAAACCCTAGGTCAACTTGGCCCGCGTTTTCAGGGCTTCGCCAGCCTGTCTTTCCTTCCTTCTCATGTGGAGCTCCAGAGCATCCAATGGTGGCTTTTTCTTCTTGCTGAGTTGTCCACGATCCTGCTTTCTTGCTTATCTATCATCACCGATCTCCTCATCCAATGGCTTACTTCGCTCCATATTTTCTTCTCTTTTGCTCACTTCAACCCAGTAACAGTCACTGTGTCTTCCACGAAGTTTGAATTCTCCCTTTTCTTCCTTGATCTTCACGTACTTCCATAACCAAGGGCCAACAGGCCCCCACCACTCACCTAGGACTCGTCCCGAGGCACTTCAAATCTTAACGTCATGTTTTACTTCGATTCCAGACTACGCAGTGCAGCCTCTACTTTTTGCTCGATGCCTCGTCTTTTTCCCTTGTGAAGACTGTCTTTTATGTGTCTGGTACCCAGTTTCAATTGCATCTGGTACCTAGACCCTTTTCTTCATGCTTTTACTGAGAGTTGCAAGGTAGTTGGTTGTCATAGTACAACTTCAGCCAGCTCCCATTCACCAAACCTTCCTTCCATTCTCCATTCAACGTCTTCAATTGTGCATCTCCTCCCTCTGTAACATAAGAAATCTTGTATGGCCATAGCCAATGCATTCTGAACTTCCTAGGATGTTTTATGAACTTGTTGTCATATACTAGTACTAGATCACCTTGTTTGAATGCTTTCTTCTTGATGTGCCTGTCATGATAGGCCTTCTCTCTTTCCTTCTGAACCTGCTAATGGAATCCTGCAATGAATCTATCTTCCTCTAGTTCAACCAGTTGTGCAAGCCTCTCTTCAACAGCGCCTGGGTCATCCATATCTATAAAGGCAACAATTCTTAGGCTTGGTACCAAATGATCCATTGGAACAACAAATTCAAGACCATATACCAACTTGAAAGGGGTTTGCATTATCAGTTTCTTACAAGTAATTCTATAGGCCCATAATATTGTTGGTACTCTTAAATCCCAATCATCCTTGTTCACACTGCAAATCTTGGTTAGTGTTGTTTCCAAAATCTTGTTGAATGCTTCAACTGTCCCATTTTCTTGTGGATGGTACGGTGTTCTCTTCTGATGGTGGACTGCAACTTCTTCGGTCAGGGCTTCAACTGTCTTATTGATGAAATGTGTTCCTTGATCACTCATAAGGATATTTGGGCATCCAAACCTAGTTATGATGTCATCAAATATGAAGTGTGCATCTGTAGTTGCGCTACAGTCCTTAACTTCTCTTGCTTCGGCCCATCTGGTCAAGTACTTTGTTGTTGTAATTATGTACCTTGCTCTTGTACACTTTCCTAGTGGTTTGATAGGTTCAACGAAGTCAATGGACCATTTCTCAAATGCTTGTAGGTCATTTGTGGTGCCAATGGAATTTCATCTCTTATGGATGGTTTCCCAACTCTTTGGCATACATCGCAGGCTCTGGAATAGTCTTTAGCATCTCTGTGTAAAGTAGGCCACCAAAGGCCAGCTCTAAGAACCTTCTGCGCAACTTCGTTTCCTTCATAATGTCCTCCTGCAATGCCTTCGTGAGCTTCTACAAGGATCAATGGTCATTCTGCCTCCATAACACACCTTCTCAATATCTCATCAGGTCCCATCTTCTATAGATGTCCAACTATAAGTGAGAAGTCTGCAGCACGCACTACTAGTTGTTTCTTCTGGGGAATTGTGTACTCACTAGGTTCCATTCTTGTTGACAGGAACTGGATGATCTTTGTGAAGTGGTCATTGATCTTTCTAATGTCTAGTAGTTGTGCATCCGATAATGCATCCTCTAAACTGGTCGGCTCTTCACCATGTTCCACCCTTGACAAGTGATCATGACCTTTGTTCATTCTCCCTGGCTTTATGATGATATCAAAATCATACTCCTAAAATAGCATAATCCATTTGCATGTCCTTCCCCCCAACATTGGCTTGTTGACTAGATATTTCAGCACGGAGTGATTAGTAAACATTTTAATGTGCCCTCCCAACAAGTAGTGGCGGAATTTTTGCAACACATACACCATGGCTAACCCTTCTCACTCAATGGTGGTGTAGTTGATCTCAGTAGTTGATAGCTTCTTGCTAGAAAAATCTAATTGGTGGTCAATATCTCCTCCTCCAGGTTGTGCTAACACAGATCCTAATGCAATGGAAGATGCATTGACATGCACGTGACACTCCTTGGTCCAATCTGGGAAAACCAGAATAGGCGCAGTAACCATTTTCTATTTCAGTGTGTTGAATCTCTACTGGCATTCTTTTGTCCAACTAAATTGACAATCCTTCTTCAACAGATTCTCCATGGGCATTGTAATCTAAGCATATCCCTTAATGAACTTCCTATAGTATCATATGTGTCCCAACACAGTGCGCAGCTATTTGACTGACATAGGAGGGGGTAGATCAACTATAATGGCAATCTTGGATGGATCTACCAACAATACTTGCTTACATACAATATGTCCTAACAAAACTCCAAATGGTGAAAAGAATATGCACTTCTTCAGATTCAAAGAAATTTGACACTACCTGCATTTATCCAACATTAGCCTTAGACATTTAATATGATTCTTTGATAAACTAAAAACAGTCCAATCATCAAAGTATGATTCTAGAAATTTATGCAAAAATTCCTTGAATGCTTCGACCACCACCTTGGAAAATATGGTTGGGGCATTCTTTAATCCAAATGGCATCAATGTATACTGATAAGACCCCCATTCTGTTGCAAATGTAGTCTTCTGGCGATCTTACTTGGAAATCTGGATCTGATGGTATCCTGAAAATCCATCTGTAAAATAATATACTTCCTGGCCTCCCACATTATCTAACACTTCATCAGTGAATGGTGTAGGGAAGGGATCATGTAAACAGACATCATTCAACTTTTTGAGATCTATGCAGATCCTGATCTCTCATGTCTTCTTGTCTTGTACCACCATAGGGCTAATCCATTCTGACTCTTCAACAGGTTCTATGATTCCTGCTTCCATCATTTTGTCGAGCTCAATATTCACGTTTTCCTTATATTTATGGGTCAATCTGTAAGGTCTTTGTTTTACTGGTCTAGCATTTGGCTTCAAAGGGATCCTCATCTCTCCCATAGGCCTTTTAATTCCCTTCATATTGGTGAACTTGGTTGGAAAAGTCTCAATATTCATGCAGTAACTCTATAATTTTGTCAATGGTGGCAACATCCCAGTTATCTCCAACATTTGCAAACTTTGGTGTTTTCTCTGTTCCAATATTGACCTTCTTAATCTTGATCGGTTGTCCAATAAATGGTAGCTCAACTCCTAGTCCTTCCACATCTCTTTGGCCTTCAATTTCTGTGATGTTCACCTTCCTAAGATCATCGTCTTCATCAGCGTTGATGTTGTAACAGCCTTGCAATTTCTGGAAAGGTGCAGTCCATTCATCCTCTTATTGCTCTAAAGAGAGGATAAAGGCCTCCTCAAATAATTTCTATCTGAAAATCCGTAGTGCTTGATATACTGAAGGAAATTGACTTTCAAATAAGAAGGTAGTTAAAAAATTCTGAGTCATACCTTCCCAATCCATAGTGATGAGGCACAACTCTACTTGGAGGTACCAGTTGATAAGCATGGTGTCCAGCGTCTTAATGAATTTGTGCACCCATTGTTCTTGAGGAATGTTTCTCCAGGCTTCCTCATAACTCTGCACATGGTACTTTGGATAGCTTCGACCTATATAGTGAACTTCACAGCCTTCTACTTGTACTGAGAATTGTTTTGTCATCGGGGTACAACATTGTACCCATTCTGTAATGTTGTGTTTATGTGCCCCCCACCATCTTGCTGGTGTGGATTTTAGGGTCTCATCCATTGCCAATAATATATGTTGTATTGGTACACTTTCTTCAAAGTCTGACAAGAAGGTTTCTAAAGGATTCAGACCATCAAAGGTGGGTAAGTTGCTTACTGTTGTGCCAATCCAGCAAACTTCTCTAGTTAATCTAGTACATATTCTTGTAGATACTTCATACATCTTATTCTACCAGTTCTCCTGTGCTTCTTCTGAGTCTAATGAACATGCACTATCACTTCGCCAGATTGAGTTCCCATTGGTTGTAGGATTAATGTAATCCTATTGTCTGGTTGTTAGCTTGTATATATTTTCTAGTGCATATCCGTGGTCTTCTTCCCTGATAGGTTCTGTGTACTACTGAACTTCATTTGGATCTAAAGGTGCAATGACCCTAAGGCCATCTCTTTCAAAATTCATAAGTCTTTTCTTTAAATCAACTACAATGGAATTATTGAAATTCCAATCAATACCTAACAGCGTGGGGTAAGGACAACTATCATCAACTGTTTCAATTACCTCAAAATATGTAAACATTCTTACTCTGTTGATTTCAACAGGGACATGTTCTAATCTTCCAGGGACAGGGACATGTTCTAATCTAATAGGGAGAGGGACATGCTCTAATGTTCTAGTCCTGGCAACAAAACCATTTGTTGGCACAAGGGAAAACCCAGGTTTCAACTCCAAGAGTGCACCAACAAGCCCTAACTACTGGCCCTTTCGGAAACACCTGCGAAGCAGATGCAGTCTCACCTGAAGAAATTATGAGGGCGTTGCAGGATAGAGATGTCTACAACCAAAGGGAATATCAAGTGGATATAACACATGAACAACACACCGTTCATATATCACTTATCATCTTAGATCTATTCTACACATCTACTTATCATATCTAATGAAGTAGTGCAATCATAGTATATTAATGACAGAGACAGAATACCAATCACACACAACACAAAATATACGTGGTTCACCCTCTCTCTAGGGATACGTCGACAGAACTGTGCTATAATATATTAAGGTAAAGCATACAGTTCTTGTATGTTCTCTTAGCTAGCAGATTTTCTTTCTTCTCCTCTCTTTCTCTCCCCTCCCTRTGCACCTAGCTGTAGGGTTGATCTTCGCACCCAGCTGAAGATCTTACAATACCAGAAGTCTCTCATACTCAACACTTCTTTCTCACACACTACTACTCACTCRATCACACAATGACAAAGACAACAACAATAATCATAACACCAACACCAACACATCCCAGGTCGTTTAGACCTCTATTTATACATTACAATATCTCATCRAAATCCTTAGGCCAAAACCTAGGTGTCAAAAAACCCTAAATATCAAAACCCTAGGTGTCTAAAACCCTAGGTCAACTTGGCCCACGTTTTCAGGGCTTTGCCAACCTGTCTTTCCTTCCTTCTTGCGTGGTGCTCCAAAGCATCCAACGGTGGCTTTTTTCACTTGCTGAGTTTTCCACGATCCTTCTTTCTTGCTTATATGTCATCCCCTATATCCTCATCCAATGGATTACTTCGCTCCGTCTTTTCTTCTCTTTTGCTCACTTCGACCCAGTAATAGTCACTATGTCTTCTGTGAAGTTCACATTCTCCCTTTTCTTCCTTGATCTTCACATACTTCCATAACCAAGGGCCAACATGATCCAAAACACCATTTGTTTATTTGTGAAGTGATATGGATAGTGAAGAATGTCCAGGATTATGATGCAAAGATTTCACATTTGGAAACGATGTTTAGAGAATGTGCATTACTATGGTATATGAAGTATCGGTCTACTACACCCATGGGACAAACTAGAACATTAGCAGACATTGGGCAAGCTTTGTTGAAAGAGTTCCAGAAGATGAAGTCTAAGTCATAGTGTATTACAGAGCTAAAAGAGATCAAGCAGTTGTCAAATGAGTAAGTATGGGATTTTGATCAAAGATTCAAGATCTTAAAGGATTGATTTCCTTTCCAGATCCTAGATGAGCAGCATAGGTAATGGTTCATTGGAGGATTGTTGCCTCATTTACGCTGCCTTTTGATGCAGTATAAGATTATGACTTAGCTAGAATACCTATCAATCACTATTTAATTGGAAGCATCCCCTATAGGAGATAATGGCATAGGGATGGCTCAAGTTCAGTCGTAGTTAGCAACATCGACTATTCAATTACAGAAGCCTGCGAAAGGAAAGAAAAGCGCAAGAATTTTGGTGCATTACATGCAAAACAAAAGGTCATCATAAGAAAAAGTGTCCAATGTTTCATTAGTATTTGGCTACATGATATCTGAATCATTTAGGAGTATGGTGAGAGATATGTAAAATGATGGGTCATCATCCTATTGCTTGCCCGTTGATGCATAAGTGCCAGAGCACTACTAGAAAATTGTTTTGTAATTTTTGTAAGTTTGTCGGACATGATGAAAAGTAAAGTCATGCATTTGAGTTAATGAGAGAGCATACAATGGATGCATACAAGGTCCAAGGGGAAGAAGGACCAGAAGGAGGAGTACCATAGTATAATACTCTGAGAGGTTACAATCAAGGAGGAAGAGAAGGATTCATAGGTCACGGAAGAGGAGGATTTGGCAAAGGAAGAGGCCCAATTATATGTTATAACTGTAAGAAACTTGGGAATTTAGCAGGAGACTGTCTGAATCCCTACATGACATGCACTTATTGTAGACAATTGGACCATACGACATAAGACTATTTTAACCTTGATCGTGAAGTTGCAAGAAAAGAGGAACCCGAATGTTCAAATGATAGTTGCAGAAGAGCACGATGAATGACTTAAGGGTAGCAACAGTTACACTTGGATGAGAGAGAATAGGAGTTGATGCAACAAAACAAAGAAAGCGGACCGAGCAGTGGGTAAGGAAAGCAACAGAGCCTCCTTCATTGTTTGAACTTAGAAAGGAGAGGGACACATACAAGAAAGTGAGGAAATAATTGATAGGAGCAGAATGGATAACATCGACTTCAATCGCACCACCTTTGTATGAGAGGTCGCTTTTGTATGGCATGCCTCTAGTATATCACCACATGGATATAGAAAGGAAAGTTGAGAAGGTAAGTACGATGAGAATGTTATTGAAAAACTACTTAGAATTAATGAAGGATAATACTGCATTAAATGCACTACGTGGGATGATTGATCAATGCACACAAGATAAAGAATCCCTTGTCCTACACCGAGCAGTTAACCAGGCACATTGGAAGAGAAGGAAAGAAAGGGAATTTTGATTGAATGCACATATAGGATATTATGACATGGATAATATCATTTTAGACCTATGATATTATGTGAATGTCCTTCTGAAGTAGACCTGGGAGACGATGGGAAAACCAAAGTTAATTTGGTCACCTATTCAGTTGAGTTTAGAAAATCAACATAAGGTTGTTCTAATTGGAAGGTTGTTAGGGGTAAACGTTAAAATTGATGGAGTGCACAATACATCTTGTTTCGAAGTAATCAATATACTAGATGGAAATAAGCCTTATCCAACATTATTAGGACTTGATTAGGATTTTGATAACTAGAGCCTGATTGATCTGAAGAAGAGACATATGGTCTTTGAAGCAGGAGGCTGGAAAGTTACAACATCGTTGGATCCCATGGAGGGCAAAAGATACATGGAACCAACAAAGGGAAAAGATCTTGATAACATGTATAATGTGACTGTGTGGATGTATGATTATGTGAACTCTATTGATGATTGTGCACTTAGTTAGAGGAGTATTAGTTCTTGTGCATGAGATTCAGATGAAGCATTGGCGAATTGGAAACAGATATTACATGAAGCATAGACAAGAAGATGTGCTCACATTACCTGCACGTTACGATGGATTGGAACCAAGGTATGTGATCCCCTAAAATATGATGGAATAACATCCATAGACTCTTTTATAAAAGAAAATGAATTGTAGATACCATATCAACAAATATTTTTAGCTTTAGATATTGAGTTGAAAGCGACTTTTGCAAGATGGCGGGTTGCACATAAGGAAAAAATTGAGGATTGGAAGCAATGCAGAAGGTTATTACAGGTCATATTTGGAGCAGGAAATGAATATATTTCATGGAAACATACAAGGTTGAGTTATCCTACAGAGAATGTTACATAGTGCATTGCGACATATGGATCAGTAAAGAAGAAAGAATGGATGCACTTGTTTTTTCACACTCTCGATACAATTTCGAAGAAGTGGTACTTGAGTTGGACGTGCACAAAGAGACAACAAAGTGGGAAGAGTTAACTCATAAATTCAAAGTTACTTTAATTTTTTAAGATGACGCCCCTTCAGTAGACCCAACTCCACAGATTATCAAGGACAAGATTTGTGCATCAGAAGGCTCAATCAAACTAGTACTTGTATGTAGCATGCATAGATCTTTTGTGACAGTTCAAGAAGTTTTGGATGTTATAATGTCGTTGGAGAAGAACAAGAGGATGAAGATCTGAGAAATTTACAAATACCAAAAACTAAAGGAGAATGCACAGTGGAAGGTCCAAAAATTGAATTTGTTGTAGATGCAAAGCCACTGAGAACGCACAAAGTGAATATTGGTATAGAGGAAAAGCCCAAGTTTACAAATATTGGAGATTATTGGAATGAAGAAACAATTGAAAATATTGATGATTATTGTGCAAGTATCAAAACCTCTTTCCAACTACATTTTTAGAGATGAAAGGGATTGTTGAAGATTTATAAGAGATTAAGATCCCTTTGAAACTAGATGCTAAGCTATTTAAGCATAGACTATATCGATTGAACCCAATGTATAAGCAAAAGGTGAAAGCAATGATAGAAAGGATGCTCGAAGCATGAATTATTGAACCTGTCGCAGAATCAGAGTGGATTAGTCCAATGGTGGTTCAAGATAAGAAGACATGAGGAATCAAAATTTGCGTAGATTCGAGGAAACTAATTGACGCTTTCCTGCACGATCCATTTCCTACTCCATTTACAGATGAAGTCTTGGGGAATGTAGTAGGATATGAAGCCTACTCATTCACTATGGATTTTCAGGGTATCATCAAATTAAGATTGTGATGGAAGATAGACATAAGACTACATTTGTGATAGAATGGGGATGTTACCAGTACATAGTTATGCCTTTTGGATTGAAGAATGCACAAGCAATATTCTCTAGAGTGGTTGTAACAACATTTAAAGAGTTTATTCATAAGTTCCTGGAAGTATACATAGATGATTGGACAATGTTTAGTTTGTTGAAATACCATGTTGAAACTCCACACTTGATCTTGGATAGATGCAAGCAATTTCAGATATATTTAAATTTAAAGAAGTGCATTTTATGTGCTCCATTTGGTATTGTGTTGGGCCATGTAGTATGCAAATGAGGACAGTTGTTTGATCCTTCGAATATTGCGGTAATTTTTTATTTTCCATCACCTACATCAGTGCGATAGTTACGAGCAATGTTGGGTCATACAGGGTATTACAAGAAGTTCATTAGGAGATATGCATATATCACAGCTCCATTGGAAAATTTGTTAAAGAAGGAAGTGAAATTTCAATGGAATGAAGAATGCCCGAAGACTTTGGATACATTAAAGAAAAATTTAGTTATTGCACCAATTTTGATATTTCCATATTGGAAGAAGGATTTCCATGTTCACATGGATGCATCCTTTATAGCATTAGGCGTCGTTCTAGCACATCTAGGAGAAGGAGATTTAGGTCAGCCCATTGCATTTTCCAGTAGTAAATTTTCAACTACAAAACAAAATTATACTAGTACAGAACATGAAAAATTGGCAATGGTATATGCATTGCAAAAATTTAAACATTATTTGTTGGGTTCACACTTTAAAATGTACACAGATCATTCTACGCTGAGATACTTGGTCAATAAGCCAGTATTTGGGGGGGGGGGGTTATGCAGATGGCTACTACTATTTTAGGAATATGAATTTGAAGTAATTGTGAATCTAGGAAAGTTAAACTCATGACCAGATCATTTGTCGCGCATACTATCAAGAGAAGATGAAATAAATTTGGGTGACAGTCTACTAAATGTCCAATTATTTGAAATACAAATGGTTGATGAATATTTCACAGATATAGTCCAATTCTTGAGTACAGGAGTATCCCCACTCGATTTTACAGTTGAGTAGAAGAAGTTAGTAGTGAAGGCAACAAACTATCAACTAATAGCAGGAAAT
>JASDQU010243406.1:201996-215637 GCA_032191745.1 Picea mariana | reverse complement strand
AATCACGACAAAGATCTACAGAGAGGGTGGAAAAAACAGATCCAAGTTTGGAAAACCTCCCCAAAACAGGATGGCAGCGAGGTCATAAACAACATAGAAGGAGACACGAGAACTAGAGAAGGATCAAGAAGAACAATGGAAGAGAACTTGTTGTGCAATAAGAACCTGGGTATTGCAACATTTATGATACTTGAGAAACAAGAAAACCATCTACCCATATTGAAGGAGAAAGTTAAAAAGGAGTTCCACACTTATTAAACCCAATTACTACTAAGGAAGAATGTCTTAAGTTAGCATTTACTGCAGAGACAAAAGAGGTATTTGCAGTAGGAAACACAAGTAAAAGAAAAGGTCGCAACTACAAGAGAAACATTCCAGAAGTTCATTTTGACATGGAAGAAGGCCTAAAGTGGCTTGGGATGAGCCATAGGTGAGTGTTGGGGGCCTGTTGGAGCAAGACATTTTAGGACCAGTTTTGGGAATCATGAAAGAGAAAACCATGCAACAAGTTGGATAAGGAGCAACGCGTGTGGAAGAGACGAAGGCATTTAATGCATTTTCAGGAGTAGCATGCATGAAAGAAGGAAGTTAGTTATAAGTAGTTAGAGATTTTGGTCTATCTTGTAATGAGACATGCCCCAATGTAACTATATAAGTATGTATGGGTTTTGGTTAGAAAGTAGTTTTGAAGTTGGAGAGTATGTTATGGATGAGTGAGTTTTTATTTTTTGGGAGAGTATGTTATGGATGAGTGAGTTCTGATTTTTTGGGAGAATATGTTATGGATGAGTTGAGATTTGAGTGTGCACTGTATGTGCGAATGGAAAGGGAATATTGGGTAGAAATGAATTATCATATATGAGCGCAGTGCACACATTTTGTAAGAGATGTTGTTGAATAATAATATAAGAAGCCTGTATGTGGACATAGCCCAGTTTGGGGTGAACCACGTTAAATATGGTGTGCTTGTGTTTTGGTGTGACATTGTTTTTTCTGTTATGACTATGTCTCACACTTAATGAATGAATGGTTAATATGATGATATTATTTTCTTTGATGGTTTTTCACACTTGGTGGATTGTATAATGAATGAATGTTAAGAATATTGATAAGAATGAATTCCTCACATCCCTTCACAACTGGGAAAACCTAGTTTCTGCAGTCTGCATAGATACCTTGGGTGAGACTTCACCTACTTGTGGGTGATGCCGAAAGGGGAAGTATATTTAGGGTTTTGTTGGTGAATTAATTTTGAACCTCAGGTCTACCCACTGCACGCCAACATGTGGAATAATGTAGGAAGGCACTCTATAGTATATCTTAAGGTTGGGAGGAAAGGAATCCTCTCTCAATCAGTTGGCGCTAGAATTTCTCTGATCATATAAGTGTACACCTTGGTTTGTTTAAATTTTTTTTGAATGTTGTATATATGTGAATGTTTGCATTAAATGGAAAATGTGGTTGTTTATAAGAAATGAATTAAAACCCTGAATGAATGTTATGTATCTATTATGGGTTTCAATTGGTTAGATGAGTTATGGAAAGAAAGTAAACCAGTATGGATAGCTTGTGTCCCTGATAACCTTACAACTTTAGAGGAAATTTTGTAGGACATGGACAAAAAGTATCGTTATCCAATGGAGCTAGTACCTTATAGTCGGGGAGGTCCTTGTGAGGAGCATAGGACCTGTGCCCTAAGAGGATCTTTATGTTTAGGAGAAAATCTTGTAATATGTGCAATAACTTCCTTTCAACCAATTTATTGGGCCTTATATAGTCTGGGTGTTGGGTATGTGTTATATTCTTTGCACGAGTAGTAGTGTCTGTGTTGTGTTGGGCATGTAGGGGGGTTTGAGGAGGGGTCTGGTAGGCCCCCCGTTTGGGGGTGCAGGGGCAGTGCCCCTGAGAAATTTGTTTTCCTTGGGAAACATGTTGCATTTTTGGGCAGTTTTTCGGCACATGGTTTTTTGCTGATGGTTTTCTATTTTCGGTTAAGGAATTAGGGTTGTTTACTAATCCAGGTCATTGGGCTAGGGTTTTGGATGTCACTGAATCCTATATTTATATTGTATTGTAAACAATGTAACACTATGAATGAATATAAAATATGTTGGTTTTCCCTGTTTGGGTTTCCAGGGAAAAAATATTTGTGTAATGTATGTATTTTCCAATGTATCTTTTCTGTTCTTTTACTGAAAATATTCTTGCAGTAAATATTGTACAAGGTTAAAATATACATTTGGTATCAGAGCTTTGTTGGCTTCAGGGAGACGCCTTTGTGGTCAAGGGTTTGGCTCGGGATTGTGATAAGCCTTGTTACAGTGGGAGATCTATGGTATTGATTTTTCAGGTGAAAAGAAAAGGCAATCAATTCGAAGATGGAGATATAGAAGCTTAATGGGAAAAGTTTTGAGTTGTGGAAGCTCAAGATGGAAGATATGTTGGTGGACAGAGAATAGTGGATTGTGGTAGATTCAGGTACTGCAACTACATGAACTTCAACAGATGACTGGAAAAAGTTGGATCGAAAGGAAAAGAGCACAATCCGATTATGTCTCTTAGATTCAATATTACCGAATGTGTCAAAGGAAGCTACAACAAAGGATTTATGGGATAAGTTGGGGAAGTTGTATCAGTCTAAGTCCCTAGTAAATAAACTATTCCTGAGAAAGAAGCTGTATAACCTGAGGATGAGAGATGCAGACTCAGTGGAAGAGCATTTGAACACCTTCAATACTATGGTAAGTTAGTTAGTATCTATTGAGATTAAAATTTCAGATGAAGATAAATGTATCAATTTATTGTGTTCCTTACCAGAATCGTGGGATAGTCTGGTTGTGGCCATAGGTAGTAATAAAACTTCCTTGAATTTTTATGATGTGGTCTCATCCTTGTTTTCGGAGGAGATGAGACAGAAGAATATGGAAGGACAGAGCACAGGCACATTATTTGCAAGAGGACGTTCCCAGGAAAGAAATAGATCTAAGTTCTCAAGTGGGAGATACAAGTCTAAGGGTAGATCTAAATCTCCCATAAAGTTTGTAAAGGTATGTTGGAGATGTGGAAAAGAAGGGCACTACAAGAAGCAGTGTAGATCCAAAGTTGAGAAAAAGAAGGGATCTGAAGAATCTCCCTCTACAGAATAAAATACCTACAAGGAAGAAGGAGGGGATGTGTACTTTGCTTCTTCAAGAACACATGAAAATCATGAGGAATGATTGGTTGACTCAGGTGCATCCTTTCATATGAATCCCCACAAGGAATGGTTCTGTGAATATCAAAGGTATGATGGAGGTAATGTTTTCCTAGGTGATGACTCGAAAACCAGAATCATAGGTCGAGGAAAATTCAAGTTGAGGCTCATAGATGGAAGGATTAGAACACTTTATGGTGTTCTACACATCCCAAGTTTAGCCAGAAATTTGATTTCTGTAAGAAAAATGGATGATGCAGGGGTAAAAACAATATTTGAAAAGGAAACCTACAGGATGGTTCAAGGAGCAATGGTGTTGTTGAAGGGAGTTCCTTTTGGAACTCTGTATAAGATACAAGGAAGCACTATTAGTTATGGATGTAATAGTTTCATTGTTCTTGATATTGGAGTTGAAGATGAAAGAACTCCTACAGTATCTGGAGAAAAGGTTATGCTGTGGAATCAAATGCTGGGGCATATCAGAGAGAAGGGTCTTTGACTACTACATGGTAAAGGTATGGTTGAAGGTATGTCTAAATTCTCTTTGAATTTTGATTTTTGTGAACATTGTGTATATGGGAAGCAAAATCGTGTAATATTCCCTTCTGGTGCAACGAGGGCAAAAGGAATTTTACAGCTAGTTCATAGTGATGTTTTTGGACCTGTATCAGTCCCATCATTGGGAAAATCTGTGTACTATGTCTCATTTATATATGAGTTCTTGAGGAATACTTGGATATATTTCCTCGGGAAGAAATATGAAGTCTTTGATAGGTTTAAAGAGTTTAAGGCTCTTGTTGAGAATCAAACAGTGAAAAGAATTAAGGTTCTCAGGAAAGATAATGGTAGAGAGTTCTGTAGGAATAAATTTGAAGAATTATGTAAGAAGTGCACTATAACAAGGCAGAAGACTACTCCATATACACCTCAGAAAAATGGAGTTGTAGAAAGGATGAACATTGTTATCACTCCAAGAAACTCTTTGAGGTTCTAAGACAAATATGTTTGGTAACTTACGATAAACTTGTTTTTGTATTTTGTATGTGTGGATCGATGGGATAACTCAATTATAGTATGGTATTCAGATAGTCAAAATGAGAAACAAATGAACCAGTGCTCTCAAGGACCAATAATCAGATGATGGCTTTTAAGTGGGTGAGAAAACAATGCTTATAAACCAAATACAGATGTAGGGTTTAATAAACAATGATAAGAAACTATTAATCAAATTACAAGCTAACTAATGAGATGACAGTCATTTTGCAGCTGCAGCTAAAACAACTTGAATAAAAGTACAGAAGGAAAGATAAGAATCTGACATCAATAGAGAGAGAAAAATGTGATTTGTATTATCATATGGAAAAGTCTGTTTACAATATAGTGTCTTCTGTATCCAAAATCGAACCCCAGTCCTCAGACTGAACCCCCCTATTGTCCATCAAAATGATTTGGCTTTATAGTCTTACATAACATTTTCAAGATCCTATAAAGGAGGATCAGAAAACTAAAAATAGAAAGTGATCAAAACAATTTACCAAATAATATGATCAAACCCTATCTTAAATAAGTCAAATCCTTATCCAAAATCTAATGTCTTCGACAACTAATCTACATGTTGGAGGATGCAGGAATCTTCCTTAAGTTCTATCCACCATCTGGACTATGAGTCATTGCTTCAAAAGCTTAATATAAGGTCAAAGTTGACCAAATCTACCACCTACAAGAAAATCCCCCAGTTTGCAGTACAATATACTATAGAAACTTGATTTTCACTACAGACTGGCTTTCGATAAATGTCTTTGAGCAATAAAAATGGAAAATGGTTTTGATAAATGTATCAAATGTTGGAGAATGGAGAGAATTTCTGAAGTCTTTTTTGAAATTTTCAACCACTACTAGATATTAAATCTCTTTATCCTAGAGGTTGGCATCTTCTGTTACTTCTGAACTAAAAGTGTTGCTCCTTTGGGGCCTCTACATCTATTGAATGAGCACATAGATAAATGGTTTGCATGAGTCATTTAGCTTTTCCTTCAATATTTATTGTGATTGAGACTATTTGTTGTTGGAAGAGATGAATTTGATTGCCCAACAACTGGTTGCACATCCTCAAATATCACTTCTCCTTATGCTTTCAGAGATTCCAAAAACTTGTTTGTTTTCCTTAATTACATGCATGTACCTTTAGAAGGAATAGTAGCAAGTGCAGATGTCCATACCATTTAGCATTTCCATCCAAGAATCAGTAACAGGATCATAGGTTTCATTACCAATGTCTTCAATCTAGCCATAATTTGATCATTGATACACAATCCTTTGCCTGCTTTCCCGATATTTAGAACACTTCAAATGAAATAAAGATTAAAATCTGGACAAGGAAGATTGGTTGCAGCTATTGTTTATGTAGACAAATAGTAAACAATTAGCATTAAGCTTTGACTGTAAAATAGGTCAAATAGCCAAAGATGGACAAATGGATATGAGATTGAGTTTACTTTCTTCTGAATAATGCCAAACACCTTGATCTGAAACTATTTATGTCATGCAAATACCAATTTTGGATGTTTTCCCCTTTCTGATACTATGACAAACATCAAGATAGCATGACATATTTTGGCTCAACTGTTGCATTATATTCTTACTTCTTTACCATATATGACAAGAAGATTTAGCAGTTGTTGTAACATTTGGCTCTCGGTCACAGTCAATGATTTAATGACCGCAAGGAAACATTATGATTCTTCTATGTTTGCATTAACCAATACCCTCCTAATTGTTACCTTTCTAGCTCGTGATTCAGAATCTCTTAATATTGCTAGACTTTTCCAATTGTGATGCTCTCTTCATGCCTGAGGGAGAATGACTTCATCAAAGGAAAAGCTTAGCTCAAAAGTCATTCTAGAAATCCCTTCCTTATGAACATATGAAAATATTCAAGCAACAAGCCGAAATAGGTATGGGTAAGTAAAAATGGCTGAGCTCCTCATCTATGTATTTTGCAATTCATCGACCACATGAAACAAGAGAGAAAACTGATTTTTAGAAGATCAAGAGCCCTTTCCTCTTTCACAAATCTGAAACACTTGATGTCATATGTTTTCTTCAATGAAAACGTTGTTTCCAATGAGAAGAATGAGGTGTTGTCATGTTTTTTTAATAAGGATCAAAGATCCAGGTTTTAGTGATCGCAAAAGTAGAGCAAGCAACAAGGCAATGGAAAAACAAAGACCAGAGAAATGAAAGTGTGTCCTTTGTAAAGCTAAAAACACCATCAAATTCTTGCATCATTTCTAATAAATGTGGAATGCTTCTTCCCTGAATCCAAACCCTTCTAAATTCAAAACCTTGAATACACTAAAGCGATGTGATTCATCTGAGCAGCAACAAGTTCTTGACGCAAATCTACATGTTCATGGTTCTTTGCTCGTGGCCATATGCTTTCAACCTGTCAAACATTCGAACAATGCATATATTTTCACCACAGGACACCTGTGCATGTATTTGCCAAACCTTTGCATGATTTTCTTACAAATTTTGACCATCAACACCTGTGTAACTTTCCCACTGCCACTTCAAATTTGCGCATTGATAAATTATAGATTTGAAAGTTGGTGCATTATGTTTCCATAACCCGTGGCTTAAATATTTTGCATGGCATGTGTATGTCAATTGGTTGCATTGACACGTGGATTGGGCTTGATTCAAAATGAATTTGCATATAAATCATTAAAAAATGAAACAGAACTCAATGCAACATGTGGCTTGACTGCTAAGTTGACCCGAGAGTTGGCCAATGGTTTCCTAAATTTTAGTGAAATCAAATAAAACCAGAAGCTAGATTAGGCTTAGGCATATGTACATAGACCTTTAAAATATTCATAGACTAGGACATAGGGCTAGGGGCATAAGAGCATAGATCATGATTAAATTCTTAAGTCACTTTGCACACACCATCTTGTTTTAATTATTTTTTTACAAAAAACTCATATTAACAAAAAACTAGAGCAACATTTGATCATTTTAGTTTTGCAAGTCAATATGGAATATCCAAAGACATCTTTGGGAAATGATGAAAAATAGGAGTTGATGAGGAACCTAGAGGTTAAGACACTGACCAAAGGCTAAGAAGGAAAATTAGTGAAACAAAGAGAGAGATAAAAACGATCTCAAAAACCCATTTATTTTGGTCACTAACATCTGGCTCCAACTGGGATGGAGACCTCCCTACGATTCTCCAAGAACCTAGTAGTTCCAGTCACCTTATCTGTTGGGCTATGGAGTCATTTGGCCTATGGAACTCATTCTCTGAAAATATTCAAGACCTATGCAACTGATCTCCTACAAACCTGTAGCCTGCATGAATCCTGTTGGTAGCTTTCTCTGCTTATTCAACAAAAAATGAACTAGAAGGATCTACTTGCTCGGATGAAGACATTATTTTCTTCTGCCTACTCCTACACTAACTAGTAGAGGCAATTTGATCAAGTAAAACTGAATTTCCAATGCAGCCATATCAAAAACTGATTTACTAATATCATAATTGATCTTGACCCGAACAATATAGGAAACCATAGCATGCAAAAATATAATTTGAACACCTGACAGAGCCCACTTTCATCTGAAAAAAGTATTTGGAAATTTATGTTGCTTATAGAATCCAAATAGTCAGCAATAGGGTCATCAAAGTCACAATGAAATACTTCTCCTTGCCATTGTTCCAACTAAAAAATGACATGTTGTTTCAGGTTGCCTTTAATGATCTCAATGTTGAATGTAGATTTCTCAACCTCTGTCAGAGAAACATATAGGATGGACTGTTGATCTAGACCCTTCTTCTCATCATATTTCTCGTCATGTCTGCTACAATTCACTTTTGTCTGCAAAACTGAAAGTTGAGGGCTGCCCTTAGTATTTGTTGCAGATCTGAAATTGTCTCCTACTGATATGTCAATCTACTCAACATGTTCAAAGTTTTCAAAAGGAAAAATCTGATCTTTATGACAACCTAAGATAGTATATGCATTTGGTACAATTTCAAAAGCATCACTAATGTTATCATAGTGTGGATTACTAATCTCTCGATCATAATGAAGAGTATCCTCTACAACAATATACTCTTCATGAGTGTCTAATTCTTTATTCAAAAGATTGAATTCATGACGACACTAAGGATAGAGAAAGTCATTTGAAAATTGATCTTTACAAAACACATGAAAAGAAGCATGAAAATCTGCCAAAGAGCTGATACTTTCACTTGGAAGAGACTGGCACCATTCAAGAGAAATCCCATCTAATGAATGCCTGGAAAAATTCATTTGAACATCCTCATGTACAATTTCAAGTCGATGAATAAATTCATGAAAATCCAACAAGTGTTCAGCTGGCACTTCCCATTCTTCTCCTTGAAATATGGGAAGGTTGTTGCGTTCCCATTCATCTCTACTAGGCACTAGATGAAGGTAGCCAAAAATACTTGAGAAATTGCAAAATGCATACCTCTTCGCTAAGATCTGGTTCATTTCATACCAGTGGAGTCGCCAATAGATCCATCCTTCATGAATTCTCCAGATAGATGATTACAACCAAAATAGTATCCATACTTTGTCTATCATCAAAGTTGGGTCTGTGCCGTCTCCCAGGCAAGTTGAACTTCAATCTCCTTTCCCCGGCAACGACACCAATTTTTTATCACTCCAAGAAACTCTTTGAGGTTGTAATACAAAGATGCTTGGTAACTTAAGGTAAACTTGTTTTTTCATTTTGTATGTGTGGATCAATGGGATAACTCAATTACAGTATGGTATTCAGATAGTCAAAATGAGAAACAAATGAACCAGTGCTCTCAAGGATCAATAATCAGATGATGGCTTTTAAGTGGGTGAGAAAAAAATGATTATAAACCAAATACAAATGCAGGGTTTAGTAAAAAATGATAAGMAACTATTAATCAAGTTATGAGCTAACCAATTAGATGAYAGTCATTTTGTAGCTAAAACAACTTGAATAAGAGTACATAAGGAAAGATGAGAATCTGACATTAATAGAGAGAGAAAACTATGATTTGTATTATCATATGGAAAAGTTTGTTTACAATATAGTATCTTCTATATCCAAAATCAAACCCYAGTCCTCAGACTGAACCCCCCTATTGTCCATCAAAATGATTTGGCTTTATAGTCTTACATAAAAGTTTCAAGATCCTATAAAGGAGGATCAAAAAACTAAAAATAGAAAGTGATCAAAACAATTTACCAAATATTATGATCAAATCCTATCTTAAAGAAGTCAAATCCTTATCCAAAATCTAATGTCTTCAACATCTACTCTACATGCTGGAGGATGTAGGAATCTTCCTTAAGTTCTATCCACCATTTGGACTATGAGTCATTGCTTCAAAATCTTAATATAAGGTCAAAGTTGACCAAATCTTCCACCTGCAAGAAAATCCCCCAGTTTGCAGCGCAATATACTACAGAAACTTGATTTTCACCGCGGACTGGCTTTCAATAACTGTCTTTGAGCAATATAAATGGAAAATGGTTTTGATAAATGTATCAAATGTTGGAGAATGAAGAGAATTTCTAAAGTCTTTTTTGAAATGTTCAACCACTACTAGATATTAAATCTCTTTATCCTCAAGGCTGGCATCTTCTATTACTTCTGAACTAAAAGTGTTGCTCCTTTGGGGCCTTTGTAGCTGCTGAATGAGCACATAGCTAAATGGTTTGCATGAGTCATTTATCTTTTCCTTCAATATTTATTGTGATTGAGACTATTTGTTGTTGGAAGAGATGAATTTGATTGCCCAACAACTGGTTGCACATCCTCAAAGATCACTTCTCCTTATGCTTTCAGAGATTCCAAAAACTGTTTGTTTTCCTTAATTACATTCCTGTACCTTTAGAAGGAATAGTATCAAGTGCAGATGTCCATACCATTTAGCATTTCCATCCAAGAATCAGTAACAGGATCATAGGTTTCACTACCAATGTCTTCAATCTACCCATAATTTGATCATTGATACACATGCCTTTGCCTTATTTCCCGATCCTCAGAACACTTCAAATGAAATAAAGATTAAAATCTGGACAAGGAAGATTGGTTGCAGTTGTTGTTTATGTAGACAAACAGTAAACAATTAGCATTAAGGTTTGACTGTAAAATAGGTCAAACAGCCAAAGATGGACAAATGGATATGAGGTTGACGTTAATTTCTTCTGAATAATGCCAAGCACCTTGCTCTGAAACTGTTTCTATCATGCAAATACCAATTTTGGATGTTCTCCCCTTTCTAAGACTGTGACAAACATCAAGATAGCATGACATCTTTTGGCTCAACTGTTACATTATATTCTTACTTATTTACCATCTCTGACAAGAATATTTAGCAATTGTTGTAACATTTGGCTCTCGATCACAGTCAATGATTTAATCATCGCAAGGATACATTATGATTCTTCTATGTTTGCATTAACCAATACCCTCCTAACCGTTACCTTTCTAGCTCGTGATTCATAATCTCTTAATATTGCTAGACTTGTGCAATTGTGATGCCCTCTTCGTGCCTGAGGGAGAATGACTTCATCAAAGGCAAAGATTAGCTCAAAATTCATTTTGGAAATCCCTTATTTATGAACATATGAAAATATTCAAACAACAAGATGAAACGGGTATGGGTAAGTAAAAATGGCTAAGCTCCTCATCTATGTATTTTGCAATTCATCAACCACATGAAACAGGAGAGAAAAGTGTTTTTTAGAAGATCAAGAGCCCTTTCCTCTTTCACAAATCTAAAACACTTGATGTCATATGTTTTCTTCAATGAAAATGCTACTTCCAATGAGAAGAATGAGGTGTTGTCATGTTTTGTTAATAAATATCAAAGATCCATGTTTTAATGATCGCAGAAGTAGAGCAAGCAACAAGGAAATGGAAAAACAAAGACCAAAGAAATGAAATTGTGTCCTTTGTAAAGCTAAAAACATTATCAAATTCTTGCATCATTTCTGATAAATGTGGAATGCTTCTTCCCTGAATCCAAACCCTTCTAAATTCAAAACCTTGAAAACCCTAAGGCGATGTGATTCATTTGAGCAGCAGCAAGTTCTCGACGCAAATCTACATGTTCATGGTTCTTTGCTCATGGCCATACGCTTTCAACGTGTCAAACATTTGAACAATGCATATATTTTCACCACAAGACACCTGCGCATGTATTTTCCAAACCTTTGCATGATTTTCTTACAAATTTTGATCATCGACACCTGTGTAACTTTCCCACTGCCACTTCAAATTTGCGCATTGATAAATTATATATTTGAAACTTGGCGCATTAGGTTTCCATAACCTGTGGCTTAAATATGTTGCATGGCATGTGTATGTTGATTGGTTGCATTGACATGTGGACTGGGCTTGATTCAAAATGAATTTGCACATAAATCATTAAAAAATGAAATAGAACTCAGCGCAACATGTGGCTCGACTACTAAGTTGACCCGAGAGTTGGCCTATGGTTTCCTAAATTTTAGTGAAATCAAATAAAACCAAAAGCTAKATTAGGCTTAGGCATATGTACATAGACCTTTAAAATATGCGTAGACTAGGGCAAAGGACTAGGGGCATAAGAGAATAGAGCATGATCAAATTCTTAARTCACTTTGCACACACTGTCTTATTTTAATTGTTTTTTTACAAAAAACTCATATAAACAAAAAACTAGAGCAGCATTTGATTATTTTAGTTTTGCAGGTCAATATGGCAGATCCAAAGACATCTCTAGGAAATGATGAAAAATAGGAGCTGATGAGGAACCTAGAGGTTAGGACATTGACCAAAGGCTAATAAGGAAAATGAGTGAAATAGAGAGAGAGAGAGAGAGAGAGAGAGAGAGAGAGATAAAAACTCTCTCAAAAACCCATTTATTTTGGTTGCTAACAAACATGATGCTGATGGAAAAAGCAAGGTGCATAATCAGTGGTTCCGAGTTAGGAAAAGAATTCTAGGTAGAGACAGTGAGTATTGCATGTTACCTGATCAATAGATCACCCTCATCAACTCTAGATGACAAGACTCCACAAGAGGTATGGACTAGTAATAAACATTCTCTCACACATCTCAAGGTATTTGGTTGTGATGCATATGTTCATGTTCCAAAGGAAAACAAGAGTAATCTAGATAATAAGGCTGAAAAGTATATCTTTATTGGATATAAAGATGGTCTCAAAGGTTATAAGCTTTGGAACCTGAAAACTAAGAAGGTAGTGTATAGCTGAGATGTGGTATTTAAAGAAATGAAGGATGTTGTTAAATAGAAAGTCCTACCAAGTAAGGAAGAACCAGAGAAAATAGAGTTTGACTTAAAATATGATGAGTCAGACTCTACAGAAGAACATGAATTAGAAGAAGAAGATCTTCATACTCCAGTATTGAGGAGATCGGTTCGAGAAATAAGGCTACCAGAAAGGTATACTCCATCTGATTTTTGTTCAAATTTTGCTTTGTCTACTACTGATGATGATCCTATAACTATCAGGAAGGAAGTGGATTCAGAGAATGGAAATATCTGGAAAAGGGCCATGGACAAAGAAATGGCATCTTTGGATAAGAATGAGGCTTGGGATCTAGTGGAGTTGTTGACTGGAAGAAAGTCCATTGGCAGCAAATGGGTATTTAAAATGAAGTTGAATGAAGAAGGAAAAGTGGAGAAATACAAAGCTCGATTAGTAGCAAAGGGTTATTCCCAGTTTGAGGGTATTGATTTTGGTGAGATTTTTTCTCTTGTTGCCAAGTTAAACTCTATAATATTTATGTTGTATGTTGTTGTTGCATTTGATTTTGAAGTAGAATAGATGGATGTGAAGAAAACATTCCTACATGGGGATATAGAAGAAGAACTCTATATGAAGCAACCAGATGGTTATGCTGTGAAGGGAAAGAAGGAGCTGGTATGCAAGCTGAAAAAATCCCTGTATGGTTTAAAACAATCACCAAGGATGTGGTATAAAAACTTTGATACGTATATGCTGGGACTTGGCTTCACAAGAAGAAAAGAGAATCACTTTGTGTATTTTAAATTAATTGGTGATCGTTTAATTTATTTGGTCTTGTATGTGGATGACATGTTGTTGATAGGAAACAACAAGGAGATTATCCAAGATGTGAAAACTTAGTTGTCCTCTAAATTTGACATGAAGGATCTCGGTGCTTCAAATTTCATTTTGGGAATGGAAATTAAAGGAGATATAAAAATGAGGAAACTCTAGTTAAATCAAAGAAAAAATGTCAAGACAATATTGCAGAGGTTTAATATGCAGGAATGTAAACCGGTCAAGTTTTCTATTCTTGTTGGTGTAAAGTTATATGTGGATCATTGTCCCAAGACACAGGAAGAGGAGGAAATATCTTGTGTTCCATATGCAAGTGAAGTTGGCAGTTTGATGTATGCAATG
>JASDQU010243406.1:183357-201976 GCA_032191745.1 Picea mariana | reverse complement strand
CAAATTTCATTTTGGGAATGGAAATTAAAGGAGATATAAAAATGAGGAAACTCTAGTTAAATCAAAGAAAAAATGTCAAGACAATATTGCAGAGGTTTAATATGCAGGAATGTAAACCGGTCAAGTTTTCTATTCTTGTTGGTGTAAAGTTATATGTGGATAATTGTCCCAAGACACAGGAAGAGGAGGAAATATCTTGTGTTCCATATGCAAGTGAAGTTGGCAGTTTGATGTATGCAATGGTCTTTACTAGACCGGACATTGCACATGCATCAGGAGTTTTGAGCAGGTATATGTCAAAACCAGGGAAGGAACATTGTACAACAGTAAAAAGGGATTTTAGGTATTTGCATGGCACTTCTAGCAATGGATTGTGCTAACAAGGAATATCGGGATTGGAAAGAGTGGTGGATAGACATGGCTTTGTGGATGCAGACTGGGTTGGAGATCTATATCATAGGAGATCTACAAGTGGGTATGTGTTTAACCTATTTGGAGGAGCAATAAGTTGGATGAGCAAACGACGAGATGTAGTGGCACTTTCAACTATAGAAGTTGAATAGATGGCATCCACTCATGCAAGTAAGAAAGAAATATGGATACAAATATTGTGTTCAGGTATTGGGTTGGTACAACAAGTTGTAAGGATAGATTGTGACAATCAAAGTGCAATTTTTCTTGCAAAGAACCTGACTTATCATTCAAAGACAAAGCATATTGATATTCAATATCACTTTGTGAGAGACATGGTTGAAGAAAATAAAGTATTGATGATGAAGGTGGACACTTTGAAGAATGTTGCAAATTCATTAACAAAATCTATGAGCACTAAGAATTTCTCTTGGTGTAGAGGATCCATGGRCATTGTTGCTCTGAATTGTTGATTATGTAACCATTTAACCCCMTGTATGCAAAGAAAACAACAAGTGGGAGAATGTTGGGTGTGTGTTATATTCTTTGCAAGAGTAGTACTGTGTACGTTGCAGCGGGTGTGTAGGRGGTTTGATGGGGGGTGCGGGGGGTTCAGCGGCAATGCCCTTGAGAATTTGTTTTGCCTCGGGAAACATGTCGCATTTTTAAAAGGTTTTTCGGCAGATGCTTTTTTGCCAATGGTTTTCTATTTCTAGTTAAGTAATTAGGGTTGTTGACTAATTCAGATCATTGGATTAGGGTTTTGTATGCCGCAAGCTCCTATATGTATATTTTATTGTAAACAATGTAACATTATGAATGAATATAGAATATGTTGGTTTTCCCGATTTGGGTTTCCAGGGGAAAAATCTTTGTGTAATGTTTGTATTTTCCATTGTATCTTTTTTGTTCTTTTACTAAAAATATGTTTGCAGTAAATATTGTACAAGGTTAAAATATACACTAGGAATGGGCCTCGAACCCACAAGAAATATTGTAAGGTCTTGTAGAATCTAAAAAATGACTAAATCCTTGAGTCAGACTGTTTTCTTTAAAGAAAAATTATGTCCATTCAGAGTGAATTGTAGCTGTAGATTTGGATTGTTGGGAATATCCACATCATTGGTTAGATGATGCCACTTTCAAAGTGGTTAGAAGAGATTTTTTTGAATCCCATAGAGGAAATCCCCAAGTTGATTGAGACCATCTATCTATCATAGAACGTTTAGGGAGAAGAAGGAGACCATTGGATTTTGATGTTAGTGCATCAGAGGTGATGAGAAGTGGATCAAAGTAGATGTCTGGTGATGGAGGTTCGAAGACCGTAGATATTTTGGACTCTACACATGAGATCAGAGCCATTGGATTTGGCTAGAGACACTTTGAGGAAGAGGAACCCAAAACCCTGATGGGCTAATGTTTCAACCCTAAAGACCACAAATACCACTGGATTAAATGAACGATAATCGTTCCATACATTGGAGAGGAATATGGTTAGAGTGAGAACTTCAAAGTGGATTGTAAACTCGAAGCAGAGGAGCTTCAAAGAGGAAGGGTTCTGAAAACAAAGGAGAATCAGCGATCGATAGGAGGGTGAGATTTAATCTCAACCATAGGTTTTTGTAGGTCCCATCTGTTGGTAAGAAAAACTCATGCTTAGGTGAAGGATAATCATCAAGTAGGTAGAGATTTTGATGCGATCTTATCCATTGGAACTCTAGACTCGAGGACTGTTAGATCCCAGGAAATGGCCCATCGGGATAGTTTCATCGGAGAGGAGATCAACCTGGATGGTTGGGGTGCTTCGATACACTAGGTCCGAATAGGTCTAGATCGTCACTCGGAGGGTGAAAGACAAACCCGACCGTATAATTGTGGATGCATAGATACTTGGGGACTTTAGTAAACTAAGTGGAGATATTTCTCTAAGAGTTAATAAGAGGCATTATAGATTTAATTTTGATAGAAGAATTCCTCGCTTAAACAATTGATGAGTTTGATAATATGCCTAGAGAGAGAGAAAACGAGGAAAATCAACATCCCTCTAGCCTAAGTTTGGATTAGGGGGTTGGGTGTGTTAGAAAAATTATCTATGGTAAAAAATTTAGGTACTTGTTCATTGTACTTTCTGAGCTATAGCCCAAGGAAGTGAGGGTTTGTGACTAGTTCTAAAATCAGTTTCAAACGAGCCATTTTGGCATTTTCGCTATAATTTTTTTTTTCAAACTAATTCAAATAGAAAAAGTTTTAGCCTATTGAGGAGACACAGATAAGTACGTCTGGTACAAATTTCAAGTATTTTTTCATTATACTTTCTGAGATATAGCTAGTGGAAATGAGGGTTTGTGAATAGTCCTAAAACTAGTCTCAAATAGGTATTGTTGGTAGAAGTGCCATATATGAAGTCTGAAAAGTCCAAATTGAGTTTTTCTAGTTTATTTGGAAAGAATACATACTAGAGAAATAGAGATAAAAAAATTCATAAACAAATCTAAAATATTGGACACATGGCATTCCATACAAGTTCATTCTCTAGAAAGGGCTAAAAATCAACAAGTTTTGGTAAAGTTACCATAACTTTCACTTGGCACATAAAATTTTGATAAGACATATGGCATTGAAGAGTATAAACATCAGAGTACCACATATTGAAATTTCAGACTCGGAAGAGCCAAAATTGCAGAGTTACATCAAGACAATGGACAACTAGCAAGACAATCTCCCAACTAAGGTTTTAAAGGTATTTAACTTACAATTGGCATACATTTTTATTGCAAGATATTTTTTTGGTGATTCAAAATTTGCGATGAATAGAAAGTAGAGGAGTATTATTATACCTATCGATAGGTTGGTATATAGCGATGAGTTCTTCCTTGACTATATATTAATCTAGGCATTGACCAAAAATTTGTATGGTTTTGTAATGTCACACTTTAGAAATGGATTTTTTTTATTTCTTTCAATTATTTAAAATCCTTTTTAGAAAGATCTCATTTGATATTGAAATGAAACTCTTATTTCTGAGCCGACGTTGGTTCATAAATGCAAACATACAGTCTTGGAAGTAACCTCTGCTCAAGAGGCACCTTGACATTTCATTGCAGTCGATGCACTACAACAGGCGTCTTGACATGTCATGTCACTGCAGTCGATAGAAAGGTGCAGGTTGTTGCCACAGGGATATAATTAATAGAAGGTGCAGCCGCAGGGATATAACTAATCGAATTAATAAAACAATATTTTTTATTTACTTCAACATCATACATGTTTAATCATTTATTCGTTTAATCATTTATTCAGCAGGTATCGTGTTTGCAATACGGACTTGTTATTTTTGTCCCACATGGCTCCAAAAAACAATTACAACACCAATCAAACCTCTAGAAATATCATCTATAATTCATGAAGAAAATGAGGAGATACATAACAACCTATTGAAATTGGAGGACCAATTTAATGTCATGAGTGTTAGGTCAATAACAAGTAATGACGTGGTAAAAACACAAATAAAAATTCAAGAGATGGAAAAGAAGATGGAACAAATGGAAAAGAAGATGGATGAAAATAGAGATCAAATGGAAAAGAAGATGGATGAATTGAAAATTTCCATCGTACAAACCCTAGATGGGAGGCTTCTTGAAAGTGACATTGTGACTAAAGAGACTCATGAAAATTAAAGTAGTATTCATGTTGAACAATCTTATAGTAATAATCATTTTTCAAGTGGATTTAACTCTAATAGGGGAGTTACTTATGCATGGGTTCCTAAGGGTGTTAATTTTCCTAAGGTTGAATTAAAGCAGTTTGATGGAACAAAATTCTTTACATGGGTGAACCAAATAGAGAAATACTTTGAATGCATAATATTTTGGAGGATAAGCAAAGTATTTCCATAGCAACCTTGTACCTTTAGATAAAATCCTATCAATGGTATTAATGGGTACTCAAAAGAAAATCCCATTCTTATCATTATAATTGGATTTTATATACAAGAGACTTAGAAGCACAATATGGAAAAGTTAGAGATCAAGGCTACTTTAGTCAATTGACAAAAATCAATCACTTAGTTGATACTGAAGATTATAATTTAGAATTTTAGGTGTTGTCCACAAGGGTGGATAACATAAGCGATGAACATTTGTTGGAAGCTTACATGGGAGGATTACAAGAACACATTAAACATGATCTTTTCTTAAAAAATATTGTGGAGGCTATGCAATTCGCTCATCATATTCAAGCCAAGAATAAATCTACACACAAGTCTACGATTGTAACATATGCATGAAGCAAAGATAGATTTTGGGCACATAAGGAAACCCTACCTCAACCTACTTGAATAACACCAAATGGAAGGGAAGAAAGAAGAACAAAATGAATATGCTTTGG
Organism: Picea mariana; assembly: GCA_032191745.1. NCBI lineage: Eukaryota > Viridiplantae > Streptophyta > Pinopsida > Pinales > Pinaceae > Picea > Picea mariana. Next base: position 197,179 of record JASDQU010243406.1, on the reverse strand, counting down.
TTGTAATTAAAAATGGTCAAAAGGGCATAAATGTAAAGAAACAAAATTGTTCACCTTGGAGAATAACGATGAAGAGGAAATGGAGGAATCTCTACAAAGCGATGAGGAAGAAATTGTGAACTTAAAAGAGCAGGAAAAAGATGTAGAAATTATGAACAACAATGAGAGGTGTGAAATATTTGTTCGCATTGGCAGGTTTGTTAGAACCTGAAACCCTTAAGTTTGCAGGATACATTAAAAATAAAAGGGTCATAGTGCTTATTGACTTAGGGAATACCTATAACTTCATTGATGAAATATTAGTAGAGAGCCTTAAATGTTTTTTGTATCCAATGACAAATTTTCAAGTTTTCATTGCTAATGGAGGTATTATTGATTGTGGAGGGAAATGCCACATCATTAAACTTAGTATGGGAGAATTTGACTTAGAAAGATCTATGTATTCCATTCCCATTAGAGGTGTAGATGTTGTTCTAGGGATTCAATGGTTGAGAACATTAGGTACAATTTCTACAAATTATAAGGAATTATTCATGAGATTTGAATTGGAAGGAATTCAATATGACCTCAAAGGGTTAAAATCTACACCTTCCCAAGTCATCAAATATCATAGAATGGAAAATATCCTAAAATTAGGTAGTAGGGGAGTTGTGGTTAGACTTATTCTATGGAAGTAAAGCAGGAAGATGAAAATATTTTAGAGGAATTGAAATTCACCTTGGAAAAGCACCATAGGGTCTTCCAAGAAATTCTTAAAGGGATACCTCCATGAACATCAAATTGAACTAATACCTAGAAGTACTCCTTCTAATAAAAGGCCTTATAGATTACCTCACCAACAAAAAAGGGAGAATGAGAAAATGGTACACAACATGCTAGATTTAGGTATTATTCAACCAAGCAGGAGTTTGTTTTCAACTCCAATAGTGATGGTGAGAAAATAAGATAATTTTTTAAGGATGTGTCCTGATTATAGAGATCTAAACAAAATCACCATAAATGATAAATTCCCTATTCCAAATATTTATGAGCTATTATATGAGCCTCATGGAGTGGCTTATTTAAAAAATCTAGATCTTAAATGAGGATACCACTATATCATATTAAGAAAATAAGACATTCCCAAAACAACTTTTAGAAATCATGATGGGCACTATGAGTTCTTGGTCATGCCTTTTGGGTTGACTAATGCTCCTACTTTTAAGAGCCTCATGAACAAAACATTTCAACCCCACTCATAAATTTTGTGTTGGCTTTCTTTGATGATATACTTATCTATAACAAATCTTAGGAAGACCACATTAAACATGTGTATAAATTCATACAAATTATTGAGAACAATCAATTGTACATAAAAAGATCCAAATGTTTTTTTGGGAAACAAGAAGTAGAGTATTTGGGTCTTATTGTTTCAAGGGAAGGGGTTAGGGTGGACCCTCAAGATATCCAAGCTATTACAAAATGGCCTATTCCTAAGAACATCAAGAGTCTTAAAGGATTTTTGGGTCTTACAAGATATCACCAAAAAATTGTGAATAATTATGCATGCATTGCAGGCCCACTCACATATCTCTTGAAGGAAAATTCATTTGTATGCAATATAGGCTACCTTGGAATTCTCTCTCCTAAAAGATGCCATGTCTTCTACACCAATATTGGCAACACCTGATTTTGGTAAAACATGCATAATCGAATGCAATGCATCAAGACAAGGAATTAGATCAATATTAACACAAGAAAGGAGGCCATTGGCTTTTTAAAGTAAACAATTAAAAGGAAAAGGCTTTGTGAAATATACATATGAAAGAGAAATGGAAACAGTTTTACATGCAATAAAAAATGTGACAATATCTCATTGGGAGGCATTTTAAATTCAAGATAGACCATGATATCCAAAATTATTTTTTGGAGAAAACATTGTCATTAGAAGAGCAACAAAAATGCAAGGGTTTGATTTCGAAATAATATACAAAAAGGGAAAGGAAAATGTGGTCGTAGATGCCCTTTCTAGAATAGAAGAAACCTCAAGTTTATATTCCATTACATCTTCCATTCATGTGTGGTTGGAAGAAGCTCACCATGAATGGGAAAATGACAATAGTACGAGGCATAAAATACAATGTATAAAAGAAGGGATGAACTCTATGGAACATTGGGAGTGCAAGAGAGATATTCTCTAGTACAAGGGTAGAATATTTTTGTGCCCTCAATCAAAGTTGAAACAAAATATATTAAGGGAATCTCACAACTCTCCAATGGTAGGACATTCAGGGTTCCTTAAAACATATCAAAGGATCAAAAACAATTTTTCAGTGGAAGGAACGAAGAAACAGATTCAAAACAATGTAAGAGAATGTCAAGTTTGCCAAAAAAATAAAGGAGAAACAATAAAAACTCCATGGTTGCTTCAACCTTTACACATACCTAGTCAAATATGGGAAGGTATATCAATGGATTTCATTATAGGTTTACTGAAATTTGAAGGTAAGGATGCCCATTTTGTAGTCATGGATAGACTCACAAAATATGCACATTTTGCATAATTCAAAGTACATATACGACTACTCAAGTGGTGAAAGTGTTCATGAAGGAAATGCATAGACTTTATGGATTTCCTAAATTAATAGTAAGTGACAGAGATATGAAATTCATAGGAAATTTTTGGACATAATTATGGAAGATAAGTGGAAAAATACTAGCTATGAGCTTAGCATATCATCCACAAACATATGGTCAAATAGAAATAGTTAACAAATTTTTAGAGGGTTATCTACATTGATTCTTTATAAAATAAATCTCAATGGGTGAAGTGATTTCCTCTAGTAGAATGGTGGTATATTACTACCTATCACATATATACTAAGATGTTCCCATTTGAATCCCTTCATGGAAATCTAGCTCCTAGTATCTCATAATTTTTTAAGGACCATTCCAAAGTGGAGGCAATAGAGTCACATATGGAAAAGACTAAATAAATGTTGTCAATTCTTAAGGAAAACCATCGAATGGAACAAAATAGGATGAAGCAACAAGCAAATCAACATCGAAGTGAGATAATTTGAGGAGGGTGATTGTTTATTTTTTAGACTGCAACCTTATAAAAATGTACTCTCAAATAGAAGAAGAATCGCAAATTAGCTCCAAAATTTTATGGAGCCTACAAAATTATTTTCAAGATTGGGAAAGTGATGCATGAGTTAGATTTGTCTTCTTCTCACATTCATAAGGTTTTTCATGTATCTTACCTAAAAAAGGTTTTGGGACAAACTATGCCAGTGCAAACAGAACTTTCAGAATTAGATGAAGAAGGGAATTTGATTCTTCAACCAAAAAAAGTCATAGATAGGCACTTTGTATCTTTGTGGAATAGAACCATTATGGCATACCTAATCAAGTGGAAGAATATGCCTCCAGAATACGCTACATGGGAAAATGAGTAGTTCATGAGGAAACACCCTCAATTACAAGCTTTGAGGGAAACTCTCTTTTTTTTTAAAGAGAGGGGCCACGTTAAGGCCCTAACACTCATTTATTATTGGTTTATTAGTTATGATTAGGTCATATTACTAGTAGGTTACATCATGCTCACTTTATCTCCTATTTATGATGAAGGATAATCATTTGTATAAACATCTTATCTTGTCTTGTGCATTGCATATATTGTAAAAGGAGGTTTCCCCCTCGAAGTGGATTATTCATTGGTTATTTTTTGGAGTTTGGTTCATAACACAACACCTCGAAATATTGCATATCCTAGCCGATAATGTAAGTAACACTTAAGGGGTTCAAAACTCAATATTGTTCCAATTCTTTAGCTCACCGATTTTTGGCACAATTGTCGGGAAGGCACTAAATCACCAAGGAGGAAAGTGCCTCTAAAAATAGGATTCCATGTGAGGGAATAAGGAACATGAGTTCACGAGTGTTTCCCTTTGTAGTGGTATTATTTCTACATTTAGTACTTTTCTTTGAAGTAGAATGCATGTATCATCATGGGGACAAGTTAGGTCATTTTTTACCAAAATCCAATAACTCTGGTTTAGAACACATAGAGAGTAGAAGGAAAGAACAATAAGAAATTTATGAATTATCTTGTGAAGACATTGAGGTGAAGAAGAAATGATCTCTTGAAATTTTTATAAAACACGTTGTTATAGGAGCTCCAAGTGAGGCACAAAAAGTAATAGAAGGGATTGTTGAGAAGTTTGGAACCAAATAAGAAAGATCGGTTACTTCATAAATTGCTACAGAACTTATCGTTGGGATTATTAATAATCTTTACAAGCCCAGACAAAAGGAAATTTACAATATTTTGAATCTTCTTTGTCTTCTTCGAGATTTCTTTCCTTTTTCAATATTGTAGAAGAGATAATAGAAATGAAGCTAGTTGTGTTCCATTTCTCCATTTGGGAAATGGAGAAGGAAGAAAGAATAAGAACATTAATCTCCTTATCATTCCTCATTTTCATGTGCTAGCTACAAAGGACTCTAAAACTTTCGTATTTGAATTTGAATTCCTCTCCAAACATATTATTGTAAGACTGAAACCCAAAATCATGAATTGTTTCCCTCTTCCTTGAAAGAGGCAACACTTCATTGATTCATGAATCTTGATGGGAATCTCATTCATAGATGGGACCAAATGAAGATCCTCTTCACAAACAAATACCAAGACTATTGTAAGGAAATAGATACTAAGGATGCATTTTTTTGTATGAATCAGTGAGAAGATGAGTTATTAGAGAACTACCATGAGCTATTCTTCTTCAGCTACAAAAGAGCTACCAATTGTAGATTAGATGATGATTCCCTCAAGTTGTTACTCTTGAGAGGTTAGAAACAAATGGATGGAGACCTTAAATCTAATTCCAACGAGGGACATATCCAAGCACAACTTATGACAAAACTAGGGAAGTCTTCAAGAATTCTTCAAGAACTACTATAAGAAGGAATAGATGTTCTATAGGGGCTACTGCATAATAATAATAATAATAATAATAAATGGTTTGGGGGAACAAAACATAAATTGGAAATTCATTTAATTGGAGGATATGAAAAAATACATTTGGCATTCATATCATTCAATTTGATACCTTCCAAATTAAGAAGCAAGAGGAGGTATAAAAGGATATATAGTAGTCTTTTATTTCAAATATACCAAGAAATATGTTTGCCATGAATGCCCATAAGACAGTGTGGAAGTCTATAACATTTTAGTGAGAACTACAATACAAGTAAATTTCCTTAATTTCTTGGTTTAAAATCCATGTACCAAGGAGATGAAGAGAATGTGGACCAAGTGTGATCCAGATTATTTTCGGAATGAAATGAAAGAAACGATATTAAAATAAAATACACATAAAATTTCCAAAAACAGAGAAATACAACAATACATGATTTCTATTAATGAAAGAAATGTACAGAGACTGTAAAAATACAGAGTGCAAGACTCACTAGAATGGCGGTGGCTTTATCTTTGAGAAAAGATGTGACAGATACGCTCATTCACAAGAAGATGAGTGCAATGAGGCTCTAAAGGCCTTTTTATGATAAACATGAATGCCAAAACCCTAGACATCCAAAAACTTAACCCTAGGAGATGAAGTACCAAAAGTCATTTGGGCCTCGTTGGGATAAGTTAGTACATTAACTTTCTGGGGTCGTAACTTTTTCATATGATCTCCGTTTTAGGTGTGTGATAGCCCATTGGAAAGGTATTTTCGAGAACTATACATTATGCCTTCAAAATATGACTCTATCTACAATTTGACTATGGAAAGCCAAGAAAATGTTGTTTAGGACCCCAAAATGACCCTGGAAGTACAAAAAGATGTACTGACATGAAAAATTCCAAAATGAGCTAGTTGGAATAGGTAGGTGACCACCAATATCCACATGGATGTTTTGTAGGGCTTCATGACAGCCCCAAAAGTAAAAAATCCACAATTACAAATAAATGTCCCCGTTACAGAGAAACATGTTGAACTGAAAACTATCAAGATGAGATAGTTGGGATTTGGAATAGGTGGGTGGACACCAATATCCACCTGGATCAATCCTCCCCCCTTAGGAAGAAATGGTCTCCATTGCTTTGAGTTACCAAGGAAGAGGGAAAGCATTTTCTGAATCTGAATCTTGGTGAGCTACATGCCTTGTTGGAGAAGTTACGTTGTTGGTCTGTGGAAGGCTATCACAAACCTGTTGTTGGCGGGGTTGAATCTATTCCACCAACCTGTTGTCTCTTGGCTTGACAAGGCATTGTGTAGGTAGCATTGTAGGTGAAGAAACAATATCTTCTTTCTCTTATGCAATCTTCTTTTGTTGGATAGAACACGATGCGACTGCAGTGGTTGTAGTAGCCTTTTGTCCATCCTTTGAAAAATCTATGAAGAGGATGAATTTTGCAATATGACATATTACCTTGCGGCACTATTTAGGTGGAAAAATAGTCAAAACTACCTCTAGTATCCTGCAGAGTTGATCCCCCAAAGTAATAATGACACTATGGGGTCAAGACTCATAAACAACATGACATTTCCACATATATGGTTGGCCCAAAACAACATCAAAGACATCAAGAGGGGAAACATCACACACTACCTCATCCTTGAAGGATTGGATGCCCTAAGACATGCGACACTATTAGCTGACACGAAGATCTCATCCTTGGTGAAGCCACCCGATGTTGTATGGTTGCAGGTATGGTGTTGTTGACAACCCCAAATGTTTGACGACCTCAATCGAGATGAGTTTCTTTTGAATGTCGATATCAACAATGAAATGAAATGGGGTCCCCTTCACCCAAATATGTGAATGGAATATGCACTCCCCCTCTTCAGGATCTACTAGTTATTTTGGTTGAATTGTTGCGGTCAAGACAATAGCAGTGGGGTCTACATTGATGATCTGTCTATTTTCAATATTTTCTGGATCAGATTCTGAATCAGGGTTTGGCTCATTGTCTTTGACCTTGACCACCAATAACTGTTTCAAGAAACACTCATCGCTGTTGTGCCAGGGGATTTTGTGGAAGTCACACCACTTCCCAATGTCATTATTCATTTCCTTTACCCTTCTTTTCATGTGTCTTGGACTGGTTGTTGGGATGATATTGGTTAGGTTTGTCTTTACCATGCTTTAGTTGTTGCAGATCTGCAGACCCAAAATTCCATTTGTTCTAGTGCCTAAATTTATACTCGATTTTGACAACATATTGATATGGAGCTCCCAATGATGATATGTTTAGGAAATCCATTTTAGTTTGGATGTACCTATGCAGAGCCCCATGATATTTCAGAACCAAATTCCGCTCAGAGTATTTGATACCCATCTTAGTGTGCAAGGTATGGAAAGTATTTTTGAACTTCAATATTGTTTGGCTCTTGTCTTGCCGCAGTGTGGTCCATCTCATGTACATGTCTTCATAGTTATCAACATGGTAGTATTGTTCCTTGACCACATCCACAAAAAAATACCAAGTGGGCTCTACCCCATATATTCTAGATTCATCTGTGGAAATTTCCTCCGAGTAATTTTTCCACCAATGTTTGACATGGGGGATAGCCTTGAGGAGTGCGAAGGTGATCTTTTCCCTATCTAAAAAATTGTAAACAAAGAAATAACCTTCTAGCATATTTAACCATTTTTCTAATGCATTTGCATATGTCTAACCTTCAAATACGAGAATATCAAAATTAACTTGTACCTTGAAGGGAGAGGTTCCTCCAAAGCGGTCGATTGATGAAGATGTAAATGTTGCTATTGACAGGTGTTGAAGGATGTGGGAAAAATTCTCCATCAATTCTCCATCATTTTGTCCCTCTATCGCGCGAGAGATTTCTCAAATAATAGGTTAATAGAATCTTTTGATCCACTATTTTTATTTTCTACTGCCATCAAAGGTTTCTTGAGCGTGCGAGAGCGATTTTCCTCAAGAGAGACAAGCTTGAGACTCAACTTTCTATACTCGGACCTTGTCGGGGACATGCACTGAAAAACGATCAAGAGAAGCCTTCTCTGATACCACTGATCCGGATTATTTTCAGAACAAAATGAAATCATAGATATTACAATGAAATACACATAAAATTTTCCAAAAACAAAAAAATACAACAATACATTATTTCTATTAATGAAAGAAATGTACAGAGACTGTAAAGATAAAGAATGCAAGACTCGCTAGAATGGTGCCAGCTTTATCTTTGAGAAGAGATGTGACAACTACACTCATTTACAAGAAGATGAGTGCAATGAGGATCTGAAGGCCTTTTTATGATAAACATGAATGCCAAAACCTTATACATCCAAAAACCTAACCCTTGGAATTGAAGCACCAAAATTCATGTGGGCCTCGTTGGGGTAAGTTAGTACATTAACTTCCCAAGGTCGTAAATTTTGCATACGATCTTTGTTTTAGTCATGTGATAGCTCGTTGGAAATGTCTTTTTGAGAAATGCGCATTATGTTGTCAAACTCAGAATCTATTTCCAGTTTGACTATGGAAAGACAAGAAAACGGTGTTTAGGGCCCCAAAACGACCTTGGAAGTACATAAAGATGTGCTGACATGAATGTTAGGATATTTAGACACTTAGGAGTTAGTAAGATCTACTTGGTATATTGTATCGTTAGGTAAAAGTGTGTTTTCTAGTGTGTTTCTTTAGTATGCATTAGTATGAATTTGTAGTTAGGAAATCCGACAGTCACGATATTTTCCTGACATAGAGAGATCTGATGGTTCATACTCTCCTCGATCTTAACGGCCATTGATCCGTGGCTTAACACCTGATTGGTCCACGATATCTATTTAAATAGCATGGAGATTCATTTGCTGATGATTGATTGTGAGAAAATCTCTTGTAAAATCTCTCTATAATCTTTTTCTTTGCATTAATAAACTACTCCAAGTGGTCGCGTTGGCTAGGGTCGTGGATGTTTCCCCATAGGGGTTTTACCACATGAAAAAATCGGTGTGTTGATATTTGATCTAGTTATGTGAGTGGTTATTGAAAGTGCTTGTCCTCTGTTGGAATACCTGTGCTATCAAACATGGTATCAGAGCATGTTTGAAGACCCTCTCCTGTTGAAGATTGAGATCGTGAAGCTGAGTTGTCTCATATCCACTTTTTGTCATTTATGTACATTTTTGGGCTGAGAGGACTGTTCCATTGCATCCAGAGCGCTCGTTTCACTCAGGATCACATTTTGTTTCACTCGAAAAGGTTTCTGTTTGCCCAAGATATGACCATTACAGTCAGATCTGGACGTATAAAGCTTGAATACGCATTTTTTTTAATTTTTGCAGAGGAATATTTTAGTTTTATTTCGGTTTTGTTTTATTTATTTCTAGGTTTCTACTCTTTTCCCTGTGCCCTGTGCAATCTTAGAAAATCAGAAATAGATAGGAAAAGGTGCATCTTTCGGGTAAGTTAACCGAGATCTAACCCTTGTTGTCATCGAGAAGCGAAATTTGTTTCTTGTGTCAAAAGAGTTTTTTTTAGCACGCTCTCCAAGGCCATCTTCCACAAAAACAATAACAACAACACCCCCAATCCTCCTTCCATCCAGATCATCAATTTCAGTTTTTAAATCCACATTATCTGCATATTTAATATGGATTCTACAAGTATTGTCTTGCTTACCAGCAACAACTACTTCCAATGGAAATGTCATATGGAAGATTTATTAAGAAGTAAAGACTTGTATTAGATTACCTTGGGAAAGGAAAAAACACCCATTGATGTTGATAAGAAATCCAAGTGGGATAATAGGAATGACGAAGCACGTGGACTAATCAGAATTTCCATCTCTCCTGATTTAAGGTACCACCTTCAAGATATTGATGACCCCAAAGAAGCTTGGGACACGATTGAATTTGTGTTTGGTAAACTCAATATTATTCAAGCACAACAATTAGAAAATCAAATATTGACCTTGAGTACAAATGACTTTTCTTTCCTTGGAGACTATCTATCTAGGTTTATTCTTATTCTTTCTTATTCTTTCTAAGCTAGGTAGTGCATATTTTGTGTTTGTATCTACCTTTTATGCCATGAGAAAGGCTCTAGGGGAAGAAGCTTATGAAAAACCTAGTCTTGAGTTCTTTTGTGCTTTTTTGATTCGAGAGGAATATAAGATTGTACAATTTGGAGTGATCAACACTGCAGGTCCCTCCAACAAAGCCTTAGTTGCCCAACAAAAAGATAAACCCAAGTATCCCAAGAAGCAACATCCTTGCTACAACAACAAACAACATAAGGGTCCCAAACCTGTAAAGACAGCTTCATCTCCTACTGGTGACAAAGGAGAAAAATAAAAAAGTAAGAATACTAATAGACATTGAAACTTTTGTGATAAACATGGTCATGATGAGTCCAAATGTTTCAAGAAGATGGCAGCTTTAGAAGAAACGCTGAAGGAGCACAACATCATTATTGATTCTCCTTGTTCTTCTCACGGACATGCACTTTCTGCTTTTGGTTTCTCCTTCAATTCAAATTCTACTACTACTTCTTCTGATGAGTGGCTTATTGATTCAGGAGCATCTTATCATATGGCTAAGAATAAAGCCATATTTTCTACTCTAAATGAATGTAACACCAAGAAAATATTTGTTGGTCGTGATAGATCTCTTAGTGTTGTAGGATCTGAAACAGTTCAAGTAGATAATGGTCATTTCAATGATGTATTATGTGTTCCAATTCTTTCTTGTAACCTTTTATTATTATATCAAATCACTCATTCAAGTGAAGGTAAAACCGTCAAGTTTTCACCTCACCAAGTTGTAATCAAGGATCTAAAATATCGTAAGCAGGTTCTTGTAAATTGAATTGTTGATGATATTACCGGGTTGTACAAGTTTGACAACTTTGGGTCATCAACTTTTTCATCAGTTTTTTTTGCTCATAGCGATGACTTGAGAAAACTTTGGCATGAGCGGTTTGGTCATCTAGACTATCGTTCATTGAAAAAACTATGTAATCAACAGATGGTGACTAGTCTTCCTATTGTTTCATGTAGAGATGGTGTTTGTGTTGGGTTTTTTTTCGGCAACAATCATCGGGACAGTTTTGAAAAATGTGCCTCTTGGCATGCCTCAGGTCCTTTGCAGCTTGTTCATTGTGATTTGTGTGGTCCACTTTCTTCTCCTTCTTTTTCTGGGTGAAAGTATTTCTTAACTTTCATTGATGACTTTTCCAGACGTACTTGGGTTTACTTCTTTAAACTCAAGAGTGAAGTTTTTGACAAGTTTTTGGCCTATAAGGCCCTTGTAGAAAAGCAATTTGGACATCAAATTCAAAGGTTAAGAACAGATAATGAAGGAGAATATGTGAACAATAATTTTACAAGCCACTGCACTACATAGGGAATCCAAATGCAACACACTGTTCCATATACACCATAACAAAATGGTGTTGCTGAGAGAAAGAACCGCGCATTAAAAGAAATGGCTAATTGTATGATCCAATCTATGGGATTAAGTCTAAAGTATTGGGAAGAAGCCATCAACTGTGCAAATTACATAGTAAATCACACTCCCACAAAGGCTCTTAAAAATATAACACCAGAAGAATCTTGGACTAGAATTAAACAAGACGTAAGTCACTTTTGTTTATTTGGTAGTATAGCATGGGCTTACATTCCTGATGAGAAAAGGAAAGAATTGCAGCCTAAAAGTGAGAAGTGTATATTTGTTGGTTATTCTGAAGATGTCAAAGGTTACAGACTTATTCAATCACATTGTAATGAAATTATTATTAGAAGAGATGTTAAATTTGATGAAAATCTCTTGGTCTGTGAGCCTAATTCGACGATTGTGCCTTCTTCGGCTTGTGAGCCATCTTCAATATTTGTGACTTCTTATGATCTAGTTTCTTCTTCAGATGATGACAGTGAGGATGAAAATCCACCTCCGCCTGCTCACCCTCCTCCAGATAGGTCCTTTGAACCTGAACTAGCACTAGCTCCACCGCTTCTTAGATGGGTCCGTTCAACACGAGAAGCAATTGGTGATATTGTCAGTGATCCTTCAGATCAGTGTCAGACACGTTCATAGTTCTAGCGAGCCTCTTCTCTTTTGGCTCAAGTTTCAGAAACTCATGATCCAGAGACATTTGCAGAAGCTTCAGTTCATCCAGATTGGGATACAACAATGAATGAAGAGTATCGTTCTTTAATGACAAACGATACTTGGGATCTTGTACCTCTTCCAAAAGGAAGAAAACTTGTTAGATGCAAATGGGTCTACAGAACTAAGTATGCATCAGATGGAAGTGTTGAAATACACAAGGCTCGGTTAGTTGCCAAAGGATTTTCCCAAGTTGAAGGAATTGACTATAATGAAACCTTTTCCCCTGTAGAAAAAATGAATTCCATTTGCCTTGTTCTTTCCCTTGTTGCCTCACATAAATGGGAGGTCCATCATACGGATGTTAAATCCGCCTTCTTACACAAAGATTTGCAAGAAGAAATCTACATGGAACAACCTCCTGGCTATGTCCATAATGACTCTATCATTGTTTTTCACCTCAATAAATCTCTTTATGGTCTCAAGCGATCTCCTCGAGCTTTGTATGCCAAAATGGATAGCTTTCTTATTTCCACTGGATTCTCTAGATGCCATTCTAATCCTAATGTCTATACCAAGAAAGTAGGAAGCCATCTCATAATCCGTGTCCTTTATGTTGATGACCTTATCCTTACTGGTAGTGACTCAAAAATTTTAAACCATGTGAAAACCAGCCTTAAGAAGAAATTTGAAATGACAAACTTAGGCTTTTTGCACTATTTCCTTAGCCTCCAAGTTTTGCAAACCAATGAAGGAATTTTTCTTTCCCAGTCTAAGTATGCTTTTGACCTTCTTCATCACTTTCACCTGGACGATTGTAAACCAACCCCTTCTCCCTTCCAATCTGGAGTCAAGCTTTCTGCCACTTGTACTTCTCTTGAAGTTGATGCCACCCTGAACCGTTAGTTAGTTGGTAGCCTATTATACTTGACTCATACCCATCCTGATCTTTTCTTTGTTGTTGGTCTTGTTGCCTGATATATGCAAACACCCCATGAAGGCCATTGGAAAGCAGTTAAAAGGATACTTCGCTATGTTCATGGTATAGTTCAGTTTGGGATACATTACAGTTCAGGGGGGACTCCTTTATTAGTTGGTTTCATTGATTCAAATTGGGCCAACGACCCTGATGATCGGAAGTCTACTGCAAGTTATGTTTTCAGCCTTGGTTCAGGACCTGTCACTTGGGCCTGTAAGAAACAACATGCTATTGCACTTTCTTCAGTAGAAGCAGAGTATCGAGCAATGGTAAATGAAAGTTAGAAAGCCATGTGGCTTCAACAAATCCTTTCAGAGTTTGGATTCCAACACCAGCATCCGACCAGCCTTTTGTGTGACAATCAGAGTGCCATCAAGCTCACCAAAGACCCAGTTCAACATCAGCGTAGCAAACACATCGAGATACACATGCACTTCATTAGAAAGATCATTCATGATTAAGTTATTGAAGTGCTCTTTTTCCCTACAGAAGATAAGGTTGTCGACATTTTCACAAAGTCTCTTACAGAAGAGAAGTTTTTGAAACTTCGATCTATGTTAGGAGTTCAGGAAATTGTCATTAAGGGGGGATAGGCTCTAATGCCTCCTTCCTTATCCTATCATGTCACTATTGTAAATCCTTCAATACTATCCCAAGTTGTTCTTAAGGGGGGATGTTAGGATATTTAGACACTTAGGAGTTAGTAAGATCTACTTGGTCTATTGTGTCATTAGGTAAAAGTGTGTTTTCTAGTGTGTTTCTTTAGTATGCATTAGT
>JASDQU010243406.1:172041-183307 GCA_032191745.1 Picea mariana | reverse complement strand
TCACTATTGTAAATCCTTCAATACTATCCCAAGTTGTTCTTAAGGGGGGATGTTAGGATATTTAGACACTTAGGAGTTAGTAAGATCTACTTGGTCTATTGTGTCATTAGGTAAAAGTGTGTTTTCTAGTGTGTTTCTTTAGTATGCATTAGTATGCATTTGTAGTTAGGAAATCCGATGGTCACGATATGTTCCCGACATAGAGTGATCCGACGGTTCATACTCTCCTTGATATTAACGGCCATTGATCCGTGGCTTAACACCTGATTGGTCCATGATCTCTATTTAAAGAGCATGGAGGGTCATTTGTCGATGATCGATTGTGAGAAAATCTCTTGTAAAATATCTCTGTAATCTTTTTTTTTGCATTAATAAACTGCTCCAAGTGGTCGTGTTGGTTGGGGCCATGGATGTTTCCCTGTAGGGGTTTTACCACATGAAAACATTGGTGTGTTGATCTTTGATCTGGTTATGTGAGTGGTTACTGAAGGTGTTCGCCCTCTGTTGGAATACTTGTGTTGTTGAACAATGAAAAATTCCAAAATAATCTAGTTGGAATACGTGGGTGGCCACCAATATCCACCTGGATGCTATGTAGGGCTTCAGGACAGCCCCAAAAGTGCAAAATCCACAATTACAAAGAAGTGTCCACGTTACATAGAAATGTGTTGAACTGAAAATTGTTAAGATGAGCTAGTTGGGATTTGGAACAGGTGGGTGGCCAGCAATATCAACCTGGATCAAAGTGTTCTTCATCAATCAAAGAATATAATGAGTACCTTGAAAAATGCTTCAAGGTATGCCTAATGAACACCCTCAATGTTTTAATTTTGTATGGGCTAATAAAATGAACCATGTTCTTGCCACATATAGGTACTATCCAAATCCTCAACAATGGAGACAAGAATCATTCTTCCCACATCAACAACCACAACAAACACATTGTTCCAGTCCTCAATAGCCTTGGAGACCCCAACAAGGATGGTTTTAACAACAACAAACAACGTTACCACCTCCTCAATAAAACAACAATTCCCAACCTCAAAGACAACCACTACCCAACCGAAATCAAAACAAAACAATAATACATTGGTTCAATCAATATGTAATAATGAGATGATCACACATCCAACCAACAATATGGATCTTGTGATTGCAATGAGTTTTGATTTTATTCAAGAAAGGTCATGACAAATCACTTACTACATATAATCACTAAACCAACTAAATAAGAACAATGATAGGATGAACCATCAACTCACCAATATCAACCACGACAACCTCCTAAAAAAGAACAATGCAAAATAAATGCACGTTTTCGAGAGAGGCTAGAAAAGAGTAAACCATCTCCTCAAATTTGACTTTCTAGGAGAGCTTCAGAATCTATGTTAATTAAAATTATTTGATCCAATCCATTTAGGATGTGCCTATATACAACAAAGTTGTTAGATAATTATGCCTTAGGAAGCCAAGAAGGAAGAGGAAGAATCCTAATATCATCCATGTCATATATCAACTTGATAACCTTATGCTAAGGAAGGTCCTTACCCTAAGTATTCAAACACAAACAACCATGTAGTGGACATATATTTAAATAACCACCTTATCCAAAACACTTTAATTGAATAAGGAGGAACAATCAATGTAATGACTAAGGGGAAAATGGAAAATTTGAAGTTTTAAGGGTTGTTAAGAAAAACTTCCATTGTTCTCACGGGAATACCCTAAAGAGTTCATGGTGATAGAAATAAAATATGGACTCAATGGTTATCCCTTGATTCTTATTAGAAATTGGTTCGTAACAGTTGATGCTTATATTAGTTGAAGATTGGAGTACATGACTATCACGCATGGTCAGTCACTTAAGAAACTCACTCTATACCCACTATCCAAACCATTCTTAGAGGTTGAGGAACCACTTTGGTTGGTTTGGAAGAAGAGGATGCACTATTTGGAGTTGTTTCCTAACTTATCCTTACAAATTATAAATCCCTAACATTAAAAGATCTTGATGAGGACACCATGATTTCCAATTTTATGCAAAATATTTACCCTCTGGAAGTCTATACTCACGAATGTCTTGAAGAATTTTATGAAAGTGAACTCAATGATGAAGATCCAATGAATGATGTGCTACCAAGAGACAAGTCTCCAAACACAATTGTATTTATAGATTTTAGGTACTTGGATGATGTTTTCACTATTGAAATCTCAAACCAATTTATTATTGTAGCATAAATTCTTCTACGAAAAGCATTAAACATTAACCACCAACTATATACCTAGCAACAATAAGAATCAATTAACTTGCTTCAAGTCTGTAATGTTTATTTTTCTTGGGAATATAAGGACATGAAAGGAATTGACCCCAATATTTGTAGACATCATATTTATATCAAGTATGAATCCTAACCAATTTGATAGCCTCATGAATCATACCTTTAAAGACATTTTCCAAACATAACTATAAAAAATGTTAGGTGTTGGTTTTATATATCTAATTCCAAATAGTGAGTGGGTTTCCCCACTAGTCATTATCCCTAAAAACGAAAGGAAGAGGGAAGGGTGCATGGACTATAAAGAGCTTAACAAGACTACTTGGAAGGACCACATCCCATTCCTGTAATGTCCCAATTTTCAATCCTCTTGAATCATTTAAATTTAATTATGTATAAATTCTTTGCATAGATTTGTTTATTACTATGACTTATTTACACAATGAAGTAGACATATCATAGTAATGCTGAATACTATTAAACATTCCTATTTTTTAGACAATGAAAGAACCAAGATGGACTGAGGCGTGAATTCTTATAGGGCTATGATACCACAAGTGAAGAGAGGTAAGGGGGTCTAAGGTGATGATTTATGCCTAGTTACCTATGTTTCTTAATCTTGTTTCCATTAATTTAACCTTCATTCTTATATGGTGTTGATGTGAGCTTAGCCTATATTTTATAGAAGGTATGAGAAGTGAATGTAGCCTTTCCCTAAATTTATGCAATCATATCCTATATTCTTGCATTTGTTTCCCCTACATTCTGAAAACTAAAAAGAAGATGGGATTAGGTTTTTGGATATCAATATTTTACTCATGACAAAAAAGAGAGAAATTCGAATGGGAAAGGGGAGGTAATTTTGAAAAGAAGGAAACAGAAGGAAAATGAGAGTTCTTGCCGAGAAAATAATCCTACCATAGTATGTGATAGGAAAACCATGAAAAGAAGCCACATGAACACTAAGAAGATCCAAAAACTGAGAAAAACATTGTTGGAGTTGATGGACAACAACCTGGACCTTTCTACGCACACACTAAAGAGCACTGGAGGGAGGGTACTTATTAGGGGTTGTTGAGTAGAGAAGGAATAATCTATTTGTGTTGTTTGGGGTAGGTTATATGGGTTCCAAAGAGCTAATTTTTCCTTATAAACTTAGAAGTGAAAGAAAAACATTGGAGCCATGAGAAGAGTTAAGAACCAAGTTAAATTCTGTTGGAGTTAAGGGACAATAGCCTATACCTTTCTATGCACTCACTAGAGAGATTTGGAGGGAGGGTGCTTCTGCGATACTTTTGAGAAAAGAAGGAAGAATCTCCTTGTGTTGTGTGGGGTAGGTATTGTGGGTGCCAAAGAACTGCTCTATCTTCAAAAACTCAACAATGAGACACTTGGTTAGTAATCTTCTTTCTCTAATATTGAAAGACTAGCCTGAGAATTATGCATTTCTTTTTTTCCCTAGTGGTATCATAACCTAGCTAAGAGGTTGTGTCCATAGAGAACAAGCTATAGTTGGGTGAGAAATCACTTTGCCTTAGTCAAGTGTTGGGTTTGCATATACAAACAGACAAATTTCTCATTTGTGTTCTGAAAATTCTTATATGTATGTATGTATGTATTGTTTATAGAATTTGCATAGATTATGGAGAAATCAAGAATTGTTTTATATATGTTTTTAGGAAGCTCTCTGTATTTCTTGAATGATTCAAGGGGTAATAAAAAAAAAATTGTAAATAAAAAAGATTGTATTTCCTTATATAGTTTCACGTCAATACATTGTTCAAAGTCTTCCACATGTTCTACGACATGCATGGAAACTATAATAGGTGGCCTACAAAATATATAGACGTGGCTATATCCAGAAACCAAAGTTTTAAAAACAAAAAAAAAAAACTGACTGTAATTGATTCTTGTAAAACAAAATTCTTAAAAAACTAAAGGTGCGGCGAACCCGAGCTTCCATCATTGTTGTAGTAAAGACGAACAGTTGGTTGCAAGTCAGACAATGCTTCTAGGTGGGTGCACTAGATAGGGATTCGAATAGGAGGTCCATGCAGCGGATGAGGATGCTCTGATTGTGGAGTTGGTCCTCCAGGTTCCGTTGCATCTCGAAGATCAGCTGAAGGTGGTCATCCGAAAAACAGTGTGGGTTGAGAGAAACAAGCTCTGTGCTCATGATCGTTGCCTCATGTTGTGTTGTTGTTGTATCAAATTTAGTCAGTGGATTCTCTTCCATGGATAACTAGTGGGATAACTCTGTGGTATCTAGAACATTACTTGCTATCCAATATTTCACCCAACTGGGGGGAATTTCTTCCTCGACCACACAACCACTTGGAGCCATTGTAGGATGAATTAAGGGGATGGCATTGTCGAAGGGATTTGGTATTGCTATGGTGGTTTCCATCTTGTTTGGAGAATTATATTCCTCAATTGGGTAGCCTCCTAAGTCGATCATGGGGTCAGAAAAGTGAGGTGGCGACTCCATATTTCCTAGAGGAGGCTGGGGATCTTCAAGCCAATTTTGGTCTGAGTGGGAGGGGCTAAGAGAGTTGGTTGATGGGTTAGAGGGAAATGAGGGGTATGGGAAATTGTGTCAGGCTATGAATTTGTAGTATTTCATCCCTCATTTGGGCTTGCCTTGCCCCCTTGGCATAATGGAGTTACAACAGGGAGGGAGGTGGAGAGGCCAACAAAGAACCTGTTCCATTGAGAAGGAGATTGTGTGCACATTACAAGTGAGGAATCGATAGAGAATGGACATCAGCAGGGAGAGGGAATCCCATAGAGTGACAGCTTGCCTATGGAGAAGGGGCTTGGACAAAGAATAGAGTACCAAAAGGAAATGTACAATGATAAAATTCCTATGAGACGTTACCTTCATATAAATCGTTGAGGTGACAAAGAGGAGTGCCATGAAGACAGAGGATATGCCAACCAGTTGCATCATACCTGCTCTAGTGAGTCATAGCAGGTTCACAATGAGATCCATTAAATCACCCTTACCTCACCAACGCACTAATACCACTACGACTTGAATGCTAGGCATGTTGAGCAGGTTGGATATGAGACTAGCGGCTAGGGGTATTAACTCCCCTATCCACATGAGTGCCAGGTTTCCAATGCTAGACATATGTCACCCCATATGAGGGATTCAAGGGGTAATATTGGTTAAATAATCATATTGATATATTTTTTGTATGTTCATGTGTGCTCTAATTCAAAACCAATTATCTCCTTTACCAATATAAACAAAGAAAGAATGTCCCTTGAAATTTAAAGATATTATTGTGTTTATGAATAACTTATTTTAAGTTTTCTCCTATAAGGCTATAGACTAGTGGATACAAACTATTTATGATGGAAATACTCTGTATACTTGGTATATGAATATCCATGTTGGTTCTTGTATACTTTTGGGTACTATTTTGATTTTACCATGTATTCAATTATATATATGCCATTATGATAAGATTACATAATACCATTCAAATTATTTTGTGTTTCAGGTACTCAAGGACACATGGGTTCCTCATAAAAAAATGACCTCTTGCAGTTCACAATATGTTAATGAACCCTAATATATAGGTTGACATGGTCTTAGATTCCATTGAATGTTTAAGGTTGATGAGAAAACAAAATTGCTTAATTTCCTTCCAAGTATTGTAATTTCCTTAAGAGTCTTTTTAAATCAAATTCCATGAGTGGTTTATGGGAGTTCTATATAGAGATGCTAGATAATGGTGTCCCTCCTAATGTCAACAATTTTAATATGATTTTCCATTCCTTTTTTTAAGGAGGGAAAATAAAAGAAGCAAGAAAGTTGCTTGAGGAAATGAAGTGAATGGGTTTGGTTTCAGATGATGTTACTTTATATAACATTGATCAATGGGAACTGCAAGAGGGTAAACATCGAAGGTGCCTTGAATTTGCACGATTAAATAAAGTAGCAATTTTTATACAATTATTTTTCACCTAATCACCTGATGGGCATCATCTAGAGGTTAACAATATGAAAAATTGAATTATACCACTTTTCCCCTGAGTTTGCAGTCCCTTTTTGCCCGGTCGCTAGTTGTCCCTTTACAACCTGTGACCAAAATGTGTTGGTCTCTCCTTGTCCTATTTCAAAAGGAAATCGATCGCTCCCTGCAAGCATGCAGGGTGCGACTAGGTCTGTTACTACCTATTTAAGATTAGTTTCCATGAGATGAGATTAAGCCTCAAATTTTTTGTGGTTTGACCTCAAGAAGATTTTCATCTTGGGAATGGAGATCTTATACAAACTACCCTTTGATCTTATCTATACTATCCTATCAATAATGGGGTCCTCTCATGGTAAAAGGGGGATAGGAAAGGATAAAGTAAGTTTATACTGGCAGATTAGTCATGGAGCTTGGGAAAGGAATTTGGTTAGAGCTTCATCAAACTATCAGATTGTACATTGTAAATTGTTCCATTTGATCAATTGAATATGCAAATGACTTTCCCTCTTATTTGATTGTATATGATTATCATAATATTTGGGAAAAAATAGGATGTTCATGTTATATCATTAGATCTATTATAAATCTATACATGATATGTTTGATCATGTGAAAGGAGTTTGTTTGTGTCAACATGTGTGCAGAACCACATTGACAATAGTGAAATACATCTTCAAGAAAGAAGACAACAAAGGAGCATGCAGGGACAGCTGTCAAGTGACCGAGTAAGCCCTTTTATTCCATTCACTTATAGATCATTTCTATGTATGATTTAGATCTAGGAAGGTCCATCATTTGTATCTCTATTCCATCTTAGGTCTAGGGAGAGCCTAAGGGAGGTAACTCCTACAGGGTGAAAATATCCCATAACCTTGATCAATGGGGTCTACAAGAGGGGAAACATCGAGGGTACCTTGAAGTTGCATGATTAAATAAAGTAGTAAGTGTTATAAAAAAAAAATCCACCTGGTCACCTATTGGAGATCATCTAGAGGTTAACAATCTGAAACACTGAATTATAACACTTTTCCCTTGAGTTTGTAGTCCTTTTTTTCCTAGCCGTTGGTTGTCCCTTTACATCCCATGACCAAAAAGTGTTGGTCACTCCTTTTCCTCTTTCAAAGGGTGATTGATCACTCCCTGCAAGCATGTAGGGTGTGACATGGTCTGTTACTCCCTATTTAGTATTAGTTTCCACGAGATGAGATTAAGTCTCAGATTTTTCATGGTTCAACCTCGAGAATATTTTCATATTTGGAATGGAGATCTTATCCAAACTACCCTTTGATCTTATCTCTACTATCCTATAAATAATGGGGGTCTCTGATGGGAAAAGGGGGAGGAGAAAGTTGAAAGTAAACTTATTCTGGAAGTTTGATTACAGAGCTTGGGCAAGAAACTTGGGAAAAGACTGCATCAAATTCCTTGATTGTAAGTTGTAAATCATTTGTCCATTAATAGAATATGTACAATATTTTCCCCTTACTTGATTGTATGTAATTGTTATAATCCTTGTAAGGTCTATTATCCATTATTATGTTTATGTTATGTCACCAGGTCTATTATCCATTTATACATGATTCACTTCATCTTGTGAAAGGTTTCTTTGTGTCTTTATGTGTGCATATCCATGTTGGTAAGAGAAAAGGGTATCTTCGAAGAAGCTAACAAATAAGGAGTGTGTTGGGAAAACCGTCTGATCACTGGGTAAACCTTTCATTCCATCAACTAGTAGAGTATTTTCATATATGATTTAGATCTAGGAAAATCTATAGCTTGCATATCTATTCTGTCTTAGGTCTAGGAAGATCTTAAGGGAGGTAACTCTTGCAGGGTTCATTTACCCTACAATAGACTGGCGACTCCATTGGGGGAAAGTTCCCTTTCTGTGTCAAGCTCGTTAAAAAATTAAATAGATACCCATGAGCACAGTACATTGTCCAAGTCAAGCTCGTTAAAAAATGAAACGGACCCCCATCCAATTGAGTCGAGTCTTCTACTAGATATAGTACTTGAACCTTCTTTTCCTATGTATGTGTCAATTGATCCTCTTCCTTCCTTCATCTTTTTTGAACCTATTCCTATTAGTAACCAGGAGTCCAATCAAGTATAGAAGACGAGTTGACGAATCAAAGGAATCTTGGGGGTCATGTATCCAGCCTCTAGACATCATGCTAGAGTTAAGCCGCTATATCCTGTAGATCATGCTGGGGGAAGAGTACCAACCTATAAATATCATTTTTGGAAGAAAATGTGCTAATGGGTATCACCCGAGCATAGTTTTATTCTCGGTTTCAAGCTCACATAAAAATGAAACCACTCCCAGCATAGTTTTTCTCTATTTCAAGCTTGTGTAAAAATGAAACCTACCCCGAGCATAGTTTATTTTCTAGTTTCAAGCTCGTGTAAAAATGAAACCAACCCTAAGCAGTGTTTGTCTCTATTTCAAGCTTGTTTAAAAATGAAGCAGGCACTCCTAGCACAGTTTCATTCTCCATTGCAAGCTCGTTAAAAAATGAAACAGATAACCATGATCTTAGTCTTTTTTCTTTCTCGTAATTGTAAATACATGAGAATAAGTTATTGAGTATACTTTTATCACTTTTTCGGGCTCGTAAAAACTATACAAAAAAAGGAACTCTTTGGAGTCTCCTGTAATCCCTTTTCAGACTCCCTAAACATGAGAATATTGTCGAGTGATCTTGTTTCCTTTCACAATCGTTAAATGGATTTGAAAGGAGGTGTAAGTTTAACCCTTTTTAGGACCGGATGGACTAATTACAAAAAATGAATACTCTATTCAACCTTGTGTTGTAGGAAAATTCCCTCATGGATAGGTGAATATCCTCTTGGATTCTAGACCCCTATTACCAAGACAGAAATATGCTAGCATTGCACACTAACATTCCTTTAAATGCAGTTAAACCAGTCAAAGGCAAAAGAGGAAGAAAGTATGATGTACCTTTTTCTAAAGATTTTCCTCGCTTAATCAAGGCTGAAATTGTTATTCAAGATCCTTAATGATATTTTCAATCCAATAGACAACAAAGACAACACAGACTTCCTACTCTACCAAGATTAGTTTAAATGCTCACATTTCTATTCAAATTCATGGTATTTTTCTCCTAAATCTTTTAGAGATATGTTGGGTAAAATTCAAGCAATGATATTAATGGGATGGTAACTGTGTATGATGATGGGACAGAGCCATATGATGTAAGCATGAGGTAGTCTTACTAGGTAGAGTAACGTGTGCATAAGTGTTTTACAAGATCGAAAAACATTTTAGTAAGTGTAGATATGCAAACATGGCAAAGAGATAAGAGTTTCCAGGAGGTGACCTTATTATATAGGTTACATAAGACAAATTGGACAATTGATGCATTTTGGGGAGAATTAAAACCAAAGTGGGTTGGACGTTCCTTGGTTCATGAGGTGCAATTTTCTAGGAAGAGCATGTTGGGAAAGAGTGCCACATTTTAGGGTTTCAACACAACTGACAAAGAAATAAGGCCATTTATAGTGGCGCAAACACCAATGACAAGGAATTATCTAAAATTCCTTGGGCATCATTCAATGAGTTGGTTGTAACTACCTAATATTTAAGTGTGTAGCATGAGGGCCACATGTCTACTTTAAGTGAAAAATTAGGTGGGAATATCTATGGTCATGAAAGTTGGTATTAGAGAACAACTTTTCTAAAGGAAAGTTGGAATGTCAAATTGTTGATTGCTTCACAATTTGTGCATGTTTCTTGAATGTTATTCTCCTCCAAGGGAGAACATTGGTAACTGATAGTTCTATTGAAAAAAAATGAAATAGACCTCGAAGGCTTATGTTTTACCAGGGAATCAAACTTGGATTGCACGAAACAAGTTAATGGATCTTAAGCATACAAACAAGGTCTAGGAGTGCATCAAGGTGTTTTCGGGCCTTATGTTGGAAATCAAGGGTGTGGCCAATGAATACATGTTGTCTCATTTTATGAAGGGGATACAAACTTGGGTGCAAAACGCACTATGACATTAGAACATGCATAATATTTACTTGGCCATAGTTGTAGTAGGTAAGTTTCTCTACTTCAAGAATGTAGGAAGAAGTATAGAAGTAGATGAAGGAAGTTCATGAGAGAAGCAACATGGAAAGAACAAGAATAAAGGAAAAGAAAAGACAAATCCATCTAGGAAATCTAGCAAGGGTAAAACTAGGCAACCAGATGCACCTAAAGACAAAAATGGAGGTAAGTCCATTGTTTGTTGGATCTATTAAAATGATCACTATGCTAAGAATTACCCATTAGAGAAAAAAAATAATGTTGTGGAGAAAGTGGATCAACCTTCATTTGGTGTATTGATAGTATTAAGTGATATTGGTATAACTTGGAAAAAATAGGTCAGATAGGAGTTTACTAGATTATATATGGGTGCATGTTGTACAAATGTGTCATCCCACAAAGGCATGGTGAATAAACCAAACATGAGAGAAATATACTTGTTGATGTAATGAGCAGCTTGAGATTGTAACTAACAATGTAACTATCTAATGATGCAAGAGAAGTAAATGATTTTTACCTTGTCAAAAATGTATTGTGGATTGTGGTCGAGGTGACCGCCCTTCAAACCTGCATTTGTCAAAGACAATAATAGGTTAACTAACTGAATAATAACTAAACATCAATGAGGTTGCATTTGAAAAAGAGAATTAAACATTATATGGCTGAATAATAATTAAACATGTCACTATTTCATTGAATCCATCATTGTCTTGTCACTATTTATCTGTCTCCCATTTGATCTTTTAATCTCAAGTAACCACCTTGGCGAAGTTTATGTTGGAAGATTGGTTGTTGTCATTGATGTCAACCCTAGTCATGGGTTTTGGACCACAAGATTGATGAAGTTATTTGGACATGAAGGAAAATGCACATGTAGATAAAACACCCATGGATGGATAGTATACATCATGCTCTTTCCGGTGGTATGTGGCACGTCACGTGGATCCTCA